>JAATHB010000077.1:0-158862 GCA_014822075.1 Fusarium buharicum
CTCTAAGACGCACCGAAACTCTCGCACCATCACCATCCTCCCAACCGCCCGTCGACCGTCCCCCAATCGTGACATACCCCGAATTCCTCGCCAAGCCTCCTCGTCCCCCTCCCCTCGTGACAAAGGAGCGTCTCTTCAACGCCCTCTATGCCGTGACCGGCCTTTCCACGCTCATCTACGGCACCAGCCGCTACGTCATTAAGCCCATGGTCGACACCCAGGCCGAAGCCCGCACGGATTTCCACGACCTCACGTCCCGCAAACTCGACGCCCTCGTCGCAAAGCTCGAAAAGACCGTCTCCGAGGTCCCGCCCAAGAAGCCCGTCTCCACGGTCGAGGAGGAGAGCGATGTCGAGGACCCTACAGAGATGTTCCACCGCGACATGGGCACGCAGACAACCTTCCCCATAAGTTCCGTGACGGCCATGGCCGACGCCAAGGGCAGCGAGACACCTGCCAAGCACAACACGAACCAGCTCGCCAGTTTGAATAAAACGCTTTCTGGCCTGAAGGATCAGTATCGCTCTCAGAGTGAAGGCATGGATAAGATTAAGAAGGCGGTTGATGTGCTACGGGATGATCTCGATACCCTGACATACACGGCGTATCCTGAAAACAGCGCCGGCTACGACTTGTACGGCCGCTCTCGCAAACCTGAGCCAGATGATGAGATTCGCAAAGTCCGGGATAATATCCGGCGTGTCAAGGGTACCTTGCTTAGCACAAGGAATTTTCCTGCTTCAGCACGATGAGCCATGTCGGAACCCTTGTTCTGAATACCTGATGTCCTATAGCCCGTATCATTCAGCGGGAAAGCCTTCATAATGTACTGATAGCATTTACTCAATGTAGTTATACCCTTCAAGCCGAAGTCAGGGCAGCCTGGTAGTAATCACACAGCAGTTTTTTTTTAACACAATAAGAGACATCATGTCCAATAGCCAGATAACACAATAACCTTTCCATCAGAGTTTTCAACAAACTGATAGCATTTACAATATCTGCATGCATAATCCTGACAATATACCCATCCACCCATCCATCCATCGTAATTATTATAGTCCTTCCCATAACATGTCGGATCAGTTCGCCTTATGAATTGATCGATTGATCAAGTACTCCTCAAAAACCGACTCCCATGTCGTAACCCTAATATGTTCGAAACCGCGTCCCTCTTCAACTTGATGCCGATACCATTCCACTGTTGGTCGAAATCTGTACTCCATAGCCTCTGGTTTGCGATTGCGAATCTTTTCGTTTGCGCAGTGTTGAAAGAGGCGGTTTTTGCAATTGGTTGGCCTGTTTAGGTGCTTCCCTCGAGGAGGATGAAACACTGTTCTCAACCTTTCATCCGCAGTGCTGTCTATGTCCGTTGTATCATCAATATCCATTGGTTCCGGGGATGGTTCTGGGGAATGTGGCGTTGATCTAAAAGGCGCAGACCCTTCTTGGACGCGTTTCCATCCCTTAAGTGGCAACGTCTGCACCGGAGCTGGGATAGTAGCCTTGAGATTATGCATGAACATTTGAAGCTGATGAATTGTGATGTCGACAGGTTCAGTCAGTCCCTCAGGCGCACCATCCAGTCCTGAGAGCCAGACCTTTTCCAGCGGCAATTTTTCACCCAACTCTTTACGAATGGCCTGTATCATCTGGCGTTGTGCTTGGATGAGATCTTCTTCGTAAACCTTTGCATCATTACCAAGATGCCCCTTCTGAATGGGATCCCAGATCAGTAGCTCGGTGCTGCGCCATGGCTTAATGTGGGGTTCCACAGGCCTGTATATAGCAATCCACGGCCGTCGTTTCTTGTTAAGATTCTCTCGGCTCCCATTCGGATGCCATGTTCCTTCGATCGTGTAGCAAAGGGCAATACCAGTGTTCTGAAAGTGAAATCCGGGAGCATGAATGGAATCAGCCCAATACTTAAGGCATCTGCTGTATGTTGAAAAGTCACTGTGGTAGTCAGAAAAGTCGTATGCCATATCTGCGTTCCAATAGGAAACTGGCCAGTGGTACAGTAGCTGAGGGCACCAGCTGCTCATTTTGATACTTTCATCAAGATCTTTAAGTAAGTGTTTGAAAGATGCTGCATCATCACCAGGGATCAATTGCAACTTTGTACGCGGATGGCTGATTATCTGTCCAACAGATGATGGACCATGTAGTTGGTTTTGGTTTGAGTCTACTCGGTCGAGCATCCTATAATGATCATCTGGGTTCGCAAACGTTGACGACGTGAACTCTGGCCTCGTAAAATAGCGGGTAAGCCTCTTGGGATCTGTCTCACTAGATCCCACCACACTGAACTTTCGGAACCGGCCCAGGTTCATGATAGACCACCATCCAAACCAATTGACAAGGCTCTGTTCATCGTTGCCGTCAATTGATTCAGGCGCAAAAACGAATGCGGGATAGTCCTCAGTTGATTCATCCCATATGAGTGTCCGGGTTGTCCGATACACCTTCTTAAGGCATTGGATCGCCGCTTCATTGACTACCTCCTGCTGCTGAAGTCTGGCCGAGAGATTTGGATAGTTTCCCAAGCATTCTGCCTTGGCCTTCTTTTCGGCGAATACCCCGAGAGCCCAGTGCTCAAAATCGGCACTTACAACAAGCCGAAAAGAATCTCTGTCGTTGCCCCAACACTTCCAATACCATTTGAATAAATTCCATACTTGCTCGGGTTGCGAAACAACGAAGCTCGGAGTGAGCAAGAGAGCTTTTCTGTTCCCGCAGATAGACCGTAAGGTTACGTCCCCAATCCTGCACCGTTGATCGGAAGGGGAATACATCGGTAAGGGTTGCAAAGACTTTGAAAAGACCCTAAATTGGAAGTTAGATTCCGATGCATGCATCAGGTAGTGTAGATTAGGGAATAGTCGTAGGGACCATATCGCATCCTCATACATAATGACCACTCCCTGGTCTAGTTTCAAAAAGATGCGCCAATGTCCAGCAAAAAAGCTAGAGAGGATTCTGCATTCGGGGTTGCACTTTCGAAGCCACAGACCTAGAAGCTGAGCTTCTGGCCCAGCATTCGGCGGGAATGCGAGGAAGAAATTATGTCTGCTGGTGTTGATGGCTTTTTCTGGCAATAGCTGTTCGTATTGAAACCCAAAGATACGATTGAAAACCGTTGAGGTCATTTGAGGCATTATGTCACCGCTGTTGAGGCCTTCTGGAATTGGTATTGGCGCCAGTGACCAACTCGAGAAGCGAGAAGCTGGCTGAAACATAGAGTACTGCAACAAAGGCGTTCTGTCAATATTTGCTGTTGGATGCTGGGGAAATGCATGTATCAAGATGCATAGCTCTGAGTGATGAGAGAGAACACACAAGGACCTGACCCGAAGCCAATTGGCAACCTCAGCTAGGCTGGCAGGATTGCCGTTGCTTCTTATAGAACCATTCCCCAGCTTTTCGCCGATCAAGGATTCTTCCTGGTCCCGGAAATCTTGAACCATGCAGGTGTGCGTGAAAACCAACTTGGGCTCACTTCCAAGAAGAGCAGGCCAAGGGTGCTCAGTCTGTGGTGGGTGCTTTTCAAATGTGGCCGACATCGTGTCCCTAGTCCCTGGACCAAACTGAACATCCTTGACCATTGTTTGAGTGGAAGAATGTATGTTGTCATTGCTATCGGGTGTACCCTCAGCCCAACGAACGCGTCTGGCTGGCGGTTTTGTCGGAATGATAGGCCTCGTCACGGGTTCTGGGATAGGTTCTGGGGCAGGTTCTGTGCCATTCGGTTCCGAAGATTCGTCCTTCTTAATTGTCGAAACTATAGAGTCCTCACGTAAGAAAAGACTGCTCTCTTCGCGAACGAATTCCGTTGGCTCTTCCGTCGTGGGTATTATTGTCTCTTCAACAGGGCCCCAGCTGATGGACTTTTTGGGTTTCGCCTTGGTGGGCTTCTGACCCACGACAGGAGAAGGAGCATTGTCCTGAATATCGCCAACAACGTGATCTGATAACCCACTTTGGTCTGCTTCGATGTTCTCATTGTTTGAGTTGTTAGGCCTATTCGTGCGTTGCTCTGCTGGATTTAGAGAAAGAAGGTCGGATGGCAACCTCGTTGGGGCGGCACCTTCTCGATCACGGCCTGCCTTTTCGATAATTCTCGCATACCGATGCCTCACAAGCTTCGGCTGTTTGGTAGGATCTTTAGCCGCTTCCGCGAGAGTTGCGCGCTTCTTTATTGTTTTCCCTGCTGAGAAAACGTTTCCGGTGAAAATCTGAGACATCTGAGTCCTTCGAGCCGTCATGTGTTGCTTGTTTGTCTCAGAACCACGTTTTAGTGGTTTGGAAAGGCCAAACTTGGCGGTAAGAAGACTGTTTGTCTGAGGTGGTTTTTGACGCAATGGCTCGTGTCCTTTGGAGCTAATGGCTGATTCCTGTCGGGGCGGTGGTTTTTGAGTGGTTAATGTAGTTGTTGATGTGGTTGAGCCCGTTTGCGACTCTTTGCGAGTATCCGCAGCACTATTACGGCGACTTGTCTTGGGTGAACGGTCATCGCTTAAGCTTGCGGTCGACAATTTTCGTTTCTCAGAAGACTGTGAAGGTTGCCCTAGTCCAACATCTGTGTCCTGTTTCACAATGACACCCGGCGGATTCGAGGCTGAGGATTCTGGGGAATTTTCATGATCTGGATACGTCTTGATGTAATATGCTAGCATCTCTTCCATATGCTGAAAGGAAGTTGGCTCACGCCCGCGTTGAATACGAAGTTGATTTCTTTCTTCATGGCGAGCACGCTTTGCATCGTACGAGAGCTTGTAGGCGGCTTTCCAGTCGCGGATGTTTTGATATTGGTCGAAGTCCTTTTGCGACTTGGTTCTCTTCCAATCGTCGATGATTCCGTCATTCAAATTTTCGATTGGCTCCCAACTCGCTTCGTGCAACTCAAATCCCTCCCATTCGATGAGATAAAACGTAGTATCATCAACATTCACTTGTGCCAAAATGCCATTCACAGTCCATACATCTTCAGGATCATGGTCGGGTTGGATAGTGGAAGCGATGGAGTCTTCATCGGAATCGTCCATGTCGGCGTGACCTGGTGGCACTTCCGTCATGGCCGTCAACGGAAACCATCGGTCAAGCGATGAACCGGGATGCGAATTAGCAGTATTATGAACCCTGAATCGGATCTTGGGTGGTGAGATAAAGAGTGGTTCAAGCCCTTTGCTAGCGAGAAGGCACGTCGGGGAGACGTTGGCAACGGACGATCAAGTTTAACCAGTCGTAAGTGGTTGAGTGCGTTGCTCAGTCTCAGCGGCCTCTAATTGCACAGTGTTGATGTCGTTGAATGCGTAAATTACTGTCTAACGCTTTGGAGATTCCAGGCTGTGTGATGTCGGGGATAAAAACTGTGCTGCTATGGAGACGGAGCGATAGATGTTTTAGACGAAATGTTTGGGTAACGGTTTTCTCGATTGACGGGTATAGTTACGTTAAGTTCTCAGTCGCGTCTCGTCTGGCTTGCCATGTTTGGGCGAGATGGAAGGAGATTGCCAGGCCACGAAAGCACGTGCGTGGCCCCACTACTTAAAGTGGCAGCGCCTCCCCACTGCCTGTTGCCTACCTACTAGGTACCTAGGTAGGCATGTATTACCCTACAGTACAGTACCTATAGTATCTACAAGGGGATTTCCAGGTTCCGACGGAATTTTCTTCTTATTAGGTAGGTAGGTACCCCATGATTAACCTACCTAAGGTTGTTTCAAAGCTGCTTGTAGAGTGTCTTGGAACGTTACTGACTATCGGTTTGTTTATCCTATGTTGTCTACTCTGTAGTGAAAGTGAAATAATATGATAATGCACCCTTATTCTGCTATTCTACCCCATGGATTTTTTATTCGAGCTTCGGATGTGCAGACAGACGCTGTCAGCTCCTAATACAACCCAAAATTTGTATCATAAACCTCATGCCACAAAGACATACCACATCAAGGTCGTCATACTATTGATTTAGACTTTGGCATTCCATAACGACATCCGACGAGGTCTAATGAAAGTTTATCTCTTAAACCAGCAGAATCCCCCGTCCTCCTTTGGCTTCACGTAGTTTGTTAGTTGCAATACAAACTAACGGTAGCCGAGGACAAATGTCTCTCGGCTGATTGCTGTTTCTTGGTTGGACAAACTAATAAGCGATTGTGACTCTGGCGGATGTATGCTAGTCGAAGAGAGAGAGAGAGAGAGAGTAGCTGGCAGTCGCATTAAACCCAGAACATTGTGATATGCGGTTATGTCCACCAGGTTGATATGTCAAGGCGATTTGAAAACGGGACAGATGAACCTGAACTCGTAGTCAGATTCTCAGGTCAGATACTTGAATCCTTAGAGACAAAATACAACACATTCATCAATACATCATGTGGTTCTTAGTGAAGCCTATCACTACTGCATGTCCGGATTCGGTAGCCTTACAATTACACTCTTGACTTGTGACTTTTTATTGACTTTTTATTGTCGTTGCCTGTTTTTTATTTTTTAAACCAATCTATCCTTGGACAAGAATCGACTCGAGCGCAGCCATTTTTGGGGCCAGGTTGCATTCCCTTTGATAAAATACTGGAACCTAGAAGCGCTGTTCGCAGCCGGGTCACTGCAACCCGACCCAGAACCGGTACTTTGGCTACTTGGCCTCAGCGGGTGCCAGCCTGTGCCACCGCCTAGTACCTGCCTAACAAAGGGCTGGAGGCGAGAAACTCCCCGTCCATCGCCCTATCTAATGGTACCTTAAAGGTTAGTAGTGGACAGCTCTAGCCCACCTACCTACGCCTTAGGTTACCCCTCGGCACGGGTCCATTCGAGGTACAAGTTCAACAACCGCCTATCGCCAGAGCCGCGCATTCTCTCCCTCTCCACATCCCACACCTCAACGACGTCGACCTGTCTTTCTCGCAGCGCCAGTAGTCAGTCACCTTCATCCTCATCTTGCATCCTCGAATCCCACCATACAAATTTGCTGAAGCCACAACATCGCAGCCATGGCCAACGACGAGTATGATGTACGTCTCGTCCCCCTCCTGAGCCTTTCATGTTCTGCCAGTTGCTGACCAGTGGACCCCCTTTGCAGTTCCTCTTCAAAGGTGCCGTCATTACCATCTCATAGCCCATGCCTGGCTCGACGCCTGCGGTCGCCCGTTGCTGACATTATGAACCTGCAGTCGTCTTGATCGGAGACTCTGGAGTCGGAAAGTCCAACCTTCTCAGTCGATTCACTCGCAATGAGTTCAACCTAGACTCCAAGTCGACTATCGGTGTCGAGTTCGCCACTAGATCCATTCAGGTCGACTCCAAGACAATCAAGGCCCAGATTTGGGATACCGCTGGTCAAGAGCGATATCGCGCCATTACTTCCGCCTACTACCGTGGTGCTGTCGGCGCCCTCCTTGTCTACGATATTAGCAAGCACCAGACCTACGAGAACGTCACACGATGGCTCAAGGAGCTGCGGGATCACGCCGACGCCAATATTGTCATCATGCTGGTTGGAAACAAGAGCGATTTGCGACACCTGAGGGCTGTTCCCACTGAGGAGGCCAAGTCGTTTGCCAGTATGCATACACACCGATTTCGATTGAGGAGGAACCCTTTGCTGATCCAGATGTAGGCGAGAACCACCTGTCCTTTATCGAGACGTCCGCCCTCGATGCCAGCAACGTCGAGCTTGCATTCCAGAACATTCTAACCGGTTCGTTATCTCTACCACTTGCTCTACCACTTCGCCCAATTACAATGACTAACAATGTCCAGAAATCTACCGCATTGTTTCCAGCAAGGCCCTCGACAGCGGTGAAAGCGCCCAGGCCACCATAGGCGCAGGTACCAACATCTCACTCAGCAAGCCCGCCGATGACGACGCTGCAAAGGGTGGAAAATGCTGTTAAATTCCTTGCGGAGGCCGTTTCCAGACGGATATAGGGCTTTGGGGGTTTGGGATACCTGGCGTCTCGTTTGTCCCCGGAAATGCTCCTCGCTAAAGGAGAGTGGAGGAGGCGAGGAATCGTGATACGTCTTTTTTTGATATCAGAAGGCGCGGTTACTTCGGCTTTCCTTTGTTCTTATTTTTTGTCATGATGGATTGTCTTGGGGTTGATGCGTCCAACGATCGCTGCGACATGGTCATCTTAACGTAGCTGAATGAATTCTTTATAATGTTCGCCCTGAATGCGTTCTACTCACTTAAACGCCACATTGAGACGCCTACACGTCATCTGCTACCCTTTGCTTATAGTACCTACCTTACCTACCTACGTTAGGTACCTAACTCAGTAAAGGACTTGAATTCGTTGATAATAAATGTCAAGTTGATTAATGCATGGCTCGTTTCCAAGGGTCTTTTATGCGAACAGTGGGGCACTATCATCACATGCCGTTCTCCTGGCTCGACATGGGCGTCTCTCCTTCAAGGGGGCTTCTCGTTTTGTTTGTTTATCTATTCTTGCCTTACGCACAACATTCCTTAGGTTTGTTAGACCCAAGGCCAAGCTCTCCAGTCATGAGTGGTTCTCACCAAAAGAACATGTGCTACTGCATGTTCACCCCCTGGCCCGCCTGTCTGTGAGGTCTGGAGCGGTGTCGCGGCCCCACTTGACACCCCCACTGTCGATAAGATAAGCCCAGCTCTCGTAGCGGAGAAAATCCTGGCCGACCAAAATTTTTGGAAGATTACCTGCCGCGTCGCAAAGTCTCGACCAGGAAACCATTTACCAAGTTTACGACAATTTTTTCGATCACCAATAGAAATCGCAACGTCGGAACTAATTCATAATGGCTGCCGTCTACAAGTCCATCTCAAAAAGCAGTACCCCCAAGGCTGAGGCGCCTAGCAATGGCGTCAAGAAGAACAAGCAGAGGGTTCTGATCTTGTCCTCGAGAGGCGTCACTTTCCGGTAAGACCTCCCACAACCATCGCATTTTGAGCGCATCCAGCTAACATTCCCTTCTTTGTGTAGACATCGCCATCTGTTGAATGATCTTGCGTCGATGCTTCCTCACAGCCGAAAAGATGCCAAGTTCGACTCTAAGACTAAACTCTACGAACTGAACGAGTTGGCCGAGCTTTACAATTGTAACAATGTACTGTTCTTTGAGGCAAGGAAGGGAAAGGATCTCTATGTGTGGCTCAGCAAGGTTCCCAACGGACCTACCATCAAGTTCCACCTCCAGAACTGTAAGAGCCGACGCCAACAGGCATTGCTTGCAAATGCTAACATGAAACAGTGCACACAATGGAGGAGCTTCACTTCACCGGTAACTGCCTCAAGGGCTCGCGACCCGTCCTCTCCTTCGACGGCGCTTTCGACAAGCAGCCTCACCTGCGAGTCATTAAGGAGCTCTTCCTTCATACCTTTGGTGTTCCCCAGGGCGCTAGGAAATCCAAGCCCTTCATCGACCACGTTATGGGCTTCAGCTTCGTCGACGGCAAAATCTGGGTCCGAAACTATCAGATTAACGAGGTCGAGGCGCAATCGAAGGAGGGAGAGGACGACGACGAGGAGTCTACCAAGTCAAAGTCTCGATCCGGAAAGCAGGATACCGACATCAATCTGGTCGAGATCGGCCCTCGATTCGTCCTGACGCCTATTGTGATTCAGGAAGGCTCATTCGGTGGACCCATCATCTACGAGAACAAGCAATTTGTGTCACCAAATCAGGTCCGAGCTGAACTTCGAAGGACAAAGGCGTCGCGACACAACGCCCGTGCGGAGAAAGAGGTGGAGAGACGGGTTAAGAAGGGCGACCTCGGATTGCGGTCTGCTGGTGGCCAGCGACCGGCTAAGGATGAGCTGGATACTAAGATGCTGTTCGCCTAGACTTTTTGATACCTGTCGATATATCCGTACTGGCTTGCTGGGTCTGTAAACACCGGGACGGTGTGTTGGAGTTTTAGGTCATACTGCGCTGTTATTTTCCAAAAGTAAGAATATACAATTCAGTCATCACTAGAAAGACTGTCTGTCTTATTTTGTCCCTCCCTGGGGTCTCACTCTTAGAAATCCTGACGCCATAGTTCGCATCATCACTTAACCCGCCCGGAAGAAGTTCGGCGATTTGATATCAACGCGACTTGGAGTCGCGACTAAGCCCATGTTCTTCTCTATATCCTTCCTCTCATCCTTACTTCCATTGCGCTTTCAGCCGGTGCGTATGCGGACAAGCATTGCCCTTGAACACAGCCATGGGAAATATACTTGTTCAGAATTTGATGCCTGAGTGCATCCCTACTGCCGTCTCAAGCCCCAACGCTGGGGTGGCTAGACAATAAGCCCCATATCATCGACGCTTTGGGTGACTCAACTGTACAGTACCTCAAAGCGACGACCGAGCCTGATTACTCTGACTCTACATTTTACTCTATCAACTTTCAGTGATCCAAATTCAACTGAATCTCACAGCTTGGTTATTTACGATCCGCCAGCTTACTACCTACCCATATCGTGTTTCAAGACGTCATTTACCCCTTGATATCTTAGGACAACACATCTATTTGAGTTCCTTATCGAGATCAACCTTGTTACCGAGAACTTGTGATTAACAAACAAAAATGCAAAGTCTACTAGGTCAGTTACCTGTGTTGTTTTGATCGTTCGCTTGCTCATTCGGGTTTGGTAGTTTCCGTCAAAGTGACGAACTTGCATCTTTAGCAAGATTGTATAAACACGTTGTTTACAGGCGTGGACTTCATCGTCGTCTTTACTGTTGGGATATTCATCTCTATATGATCCGGCTCTACCCGAATTCTGCCGAAATATTGGAATCTTCATTCTACACACTTTCAACACTCATATACGTCAAACACCAAACAAACAAAACAAAATAAGCGAACATGGCTACTAAAATCCCCAAGATGCCTCGTCTGACTGGGCTCCCCACCGAGATTCTACTGGACATCTACCATCAACTAGACCTAGACGGTGTCTTCAACCTCTGTGCTACCCACAGGACGTTCCATGAACTCTTTAGTAAGAGGAAGGCTTCCATCTTACTTCCTGTCCTCACCCGGGAGTTTAGCCCATTCGATGAACTTCTTCAAGTTTACACAGCTTCGATTGATGACCTTGACTGCCGAACTGGCCTGTATGCCCCGCGAAGAGTAATATTCAAGCGGTCCTTCGGAGACACCGGGACTGTGTTGGCTCCGCAGTCAGAACACCGCTCTTCTGCATCGTTTAACAAGGATGATGGATTTATCACCCTCAAAAAGCCTGGCAAACCCACCATACCTCACTCAGAGCCTCTCAAGATAGTTGTCCTGACTGAGGATGACTTGAAACCACTTCTTGGCTACTGCTCGCTTGTGTTGAAATGGCAAGCTAGGTTTCCACAGATGAGATGGTTTCATGAGCCTGAAAACTGTCGACATCTTCGTGAGCACGAAGCTGAGAGATTTCGTAGAGCCCTGTATCGATGGTGGCTCTATGGCTTTTATTTTCATGGAGAGTTCCCGCGACCTCGTGTTGGTCTCCCAGAGCCTGGCGTGGACGACGTCCGGTTAAGCCAGCTCCGACTATATTCCACGAGTGAGTTGGTGGAGTTAATGGATCTGGTGGAAACCATGAAGGATGTCGTCCTGCACTATCTCTGCCCCAGGCTCGATCCTAGTCAGGGTGAAAATGTAAGCGTACAGTCCAGAGATATTAGACTCGTATTCTAACATCATTCCAGGAGGGTTGCGATTCATATCTGTATGATGTCGTCGACCGACCTGAATCCCTTGCACGGGGCTGGCGGGACCAGAGTCGATGGGGTCGTATCATAAAGACATACTGCAAGCTCGGTCCCAAAGATCTTATGCACTTATTTGAGAACATCTACAGCTTTCCTCGCAAGCGCCTCATAACGGAGGCCCGTTCTCTTCAGCCAAACCTCACGTTTGACCAAGAATCCATCTCAGTATCCACTCAGTGTGTACTGGATGAGCGACAATGGTCATTGAATATGCCTACGCTGCCATTGGATGGGCTTGGGGGGGTACTAGACTGGGATGATGAGCGTGATACAGAGCGTATCAAATTTGGAGACGATGCCAGCTTGGATGGCTCACTGCCAGGAGGAGCTCGAATGTTGCGGTCTTCATCACATTACTCACCTCGTGGAGACGACGGGTCTTATCTGGAGGATGTCCAGCGGCAGCCATGGGTTGAGGGGCGGTACATGGTGTCTTTTGCATGAGCTTCATCAGTCGAGTGTGTTGTAGATAGGTAGACATGGTATAGCTTTCTTTGCTTGGTGTATGATAGAAGGCATATGAGCTCCGACTAGAGTCCTGGTAAAAGACTACGTATACATGTTTCATGAATGTCACAGGAAGGGAATCCCGATTCAAATGTGGATTATACCGAATAGATATCGTTGGTGAACCCTGATTCTCAGATGAAGCAAGATCGATCTCACTGTTTCGTTGGTGGCTTACACGCTTAACATTACCTCGGCCCCCCCTTATTGTATCATGTTCTAAACTTTTGAGAATATTACCAAAGGTCAGAAAACACACAAGGGAAAGATGAATCTTTTAACTCTCAGCAACAAACCTACCTACGGCAGGCAATTTCCCACGGCAGCCCCCCACTAGAAGTCAGCGGTAACGCGGCCGGCGGCAGCCATTCAGTGGCCGATAGCGCCTGAAACCAAGCCCAGGGCAATGCGCCAAAACCAACCTCCACCGCTGAGCCTCAACCCTTCTTCTATTCTCATTCATTTAATCTCAAAGCTAATATCAACCACCGATCGCTCATCAAACACGCGCGCAACCAACTCCACCACTCAGCGTTGGCTCTGTGCCATATCTCGGGCTCCTTGTATAATTCAAGAGTACTCAGATATATACTGCGACTTCTTTAGAGTCATTCCTGGCTGTTAGATCGTGCCGTCCTCAGCAGGGGTAAGTGATACGTTTGTTTGGTTGCGCATGTTTGGCTTCCACTTCCTTTTCTCCAAGCTGCGCTTTGTATGAGGCAAACCTCAAGCGTTTGTCTGAGTCATTTGCATCTTTGTGTTAATGTTTGCCATCTTTGACGAGCTCATGTGCCTTTAAAAAGATAGAAAGGCAATAAGTTCATGCAAGTCGCCGCGCTAACATGGATTCTCTGCTTTGTTCTTCGTTTACAAAGCTCATTCTCCTTATTCTATAATGAGTTCTATTGGCTCTTCTGTTCCTCGCCATTCCCATTTCTAACATACACCAGGCGTGCCTGCTAGTAGTCATTCCACTCAACGACTCGCAAACTTGCGTGACTTCATCTCGCCTTCATTCACAACTCCTGGGGTCGCCAGACCTTCAGTGAGGATCCTGGCGATTGCCTGACATGGAAACGAACACCATGGATGCTGTCGATCATCCCATGAAGGATCTTGACGTCCCTAATGGGTTCAATCAAACCAGCAACACCAGCATAGACGACGATGATACGGCGTCAGAGGACCCCTACGAGGATGATGATGATCCCGAACCCCAAGACCTCGCTTTTGACCAAATGAGGCGGCGAGGTCTATTACCAACAGGGTGCTGCTACGATGATCGGATGAAGTTGCATATGAATGCCGACTTTTCCCCCAACACGCACCACCCGGAAGATCCGCGCCGTATCCACGAGATTTTCAAGGCTTTCAAGAAAGTAGGCCTCGTTTACACTGGCCCCGAAGCAGAACTTCCCAGGATAATGAGGGAATGCCCTACGCGATACATGTGGCGCATACCTGCCCGTCCTGCCACGCGCGAGGAAATTTGTCTCGCGCATTCCCCTGACCACCTTGGTTGGGTTGAGAAGTTGGATAAGTCAAGCGCAGCAGAACTCCGAGAGCTGACGAGAAGATATGATCAAGGAAGAGAATCCCTCTATGTCGGCAGCATGTCATATCCGGCAGCCCTTCTTTCCGCTGGAGGAGCTATCGAGACTTGCAAAAACGTCGTCACAGGACAAGTAAAGAATGCATTCGCTGTAATTCGACCACCAGGACACCATGCCGAGTTCGATGCGCCAATGGGTTTCTGCTTCTTCAACAACGTTCCGGTAGCCGTCAAGGTTTGCCAGCAAGACTACCCTGATATCTGTCGCAAAGTGCTTATCCTAGATTGGGATGTTCACCACGGCAATGGAGTGCAAAACATCTTCTACACGGACCCCAATGTTTTGTACATATCCCTTCACGTATATCAGAACGGTCTCTTTTACCCTGGCAAGCCCCCTAACTCCATGACACCTGATGGAGGCATCGAAAACCTCGGAAGCGGCCCTGGGCTTGGCAAGAACATCAACATTGGTTGGCATGAACAAGGCATGGGCGATGGAGAATACATGGCGGCGTTCCAGAAGATTATCATGCCAATCGCTAACGAATTCAACCCGGACTTGGTGGTTATCTCTGCAGGCTTTGATGCTGCGGACGGCGATGAGCTTGGAGGCTGTTTTGTCTCTCCTAGCTGCTACGCTCATATGACACACATGTTGATGTCCTTGGCAGACGGAAAAGTTGCGGTATGCTTGGAGGGCGGCTATAACCTCAAAGCCATTTCAGTATCCGCTGTGGCCGTCGCTAGGACGCTCATGGGTGAGCCGCCACCAAAGATGGAGCTGCCTAAGATCAACAAAGATGCCGCGCGCATTCTTGCCAAGGTCCAGGCGAAGCAAGCTCCCTACTGGGAGTGTATGCGTCCAGGAGTCATCGATATGCCCGAGATTCAACCGCTCAACTCAGACCGCCTTCACGATGTGATCAGAAGCGCTCAACGACAAGTTCTGCAATCAAAGCACCTCATGGTACCTCTTTATATCCAGCGCGAGAATCTTTACAAGTCATACGAAAACCAGGTTCTTGTAACGCCGAATCTCCACGAAGCGAAAAGGATTCTTATCATTATTCACGATCCGTAAGTTGACTAGTTAATGGATTGGAGTATGGTTCACAACTTTTTAACCTTTTTATAGTCCTCAGCTCCTCGCCCAGCCAGATGCTATCGATACATCTCTTGAGGCGCACAATGCTTGGGTTGTGAGTATCCGCGTAAAGCACTTATCTGTCACAGAAATTAACTTGTACAGGTTGACGGTGTAACGGATTACATTGATTGGGCTGTTGAACAAAAGTTTGGTGTCATGGATGTCAATATCCCGGCCTATGTCACTCATGTAGAGGTACGTGTCTATTTTGGGAGGGTCATGGTATAATTTTGACTTTGCATACAGGATTCCGATGCTTACATACCGGCCTTTAAGGAAAAGGTTCTTCAGGAACAAATCCAGTCATTGGTTTGCTATTTGTGGGACAACTATCTGCAACTCTATGATGCTGCTGATGATATCTTTATTATGGGCGTCGGGAACGCCTATCTTGGAGTCAAGGTTCTCCTCGTCAACAGAGGTAAGTTGGCCCATTCGCCAGGGAAAGGACATGATTTTAACACATGTCAGACTGCAAGTCAAAAATTTCAGGTGTCGTGAACTTTGCCAACGGGACTCTCCGACCAGTCAAGTCGGACATCGACACAGATCTCTCATCGTGGTACAAGGAAAACTCACGAGTCTACGTTGCAGGAGATCATGCCTGCTGGTCTGATCCTGATCTGACCAGAAAAGTTCACAAGCGACGGTTCGGAACGGTCGTGCGCAGCCCGATGCATGGCCTGAATAAGATGATGGCGCATCATGCGAAAGAGGCCCGAGAATGGATCCTTGACAGAGTTGAGGGATCTGATGCAGACATGACTGAGGAGGACAAGTAATGACGATGATGGAAGCAGAGATTCGATTCGGATAACGCCGGAAAGGTTGGAGAGGGTTGCCTTTAATTCCCTTGTATAAGGGGGGATGTTCTAACCTTTAGAAATCTTGCTAGAATTATGCTTGTTTATACGGTATATATACCTCAAGGTAGTGCTTACGTATCAATAACTTGCTATTCTTTTTTCGTTGGTATTCTATCTGATGATATCCTTGTTGTTAGTGTGAGTTCGCACACGGAGTGCTACTGGCGACATACAGTCTGTTTATACAGTGTATATCCTATCGCACACGGTATTTATCAACTATCTATCGATTCGCGTCCGGAAGTCGGGAAGTGAAATCTCCGACCTATCCAGGGTCCCTTCTTAACTTTTGGAGCTGGCATTCATCTTGCGACTCGCAAGAACGCGTGCTTGCGCTTCTCTGAAGGCACGACACAACATCAACAGAAGCAAGGCACTTCCCACGTTCTGCGTGCTTTTGAAACAAGGCAGCCATGGATCGCGATCGAGGTCGAAGGTAAGTTGTTTTACTTCTTTCTATGCTCCCTCCCTGCACACTCTCTTTATCATCATCATCATCATCATCACCACCATCCACCATCGTTTTGCGACATCATCTTGGCACTTTCAGCATTCGTTATTGGGACTCGATACTCGATATCTTACTTTTTGGGCCGACACTACGCGATCTTCATACTTTGGTCGAACGATTTCTGGTGCCATACGAACCTCGATGGAAGCAACGTCATACGGCCGAATACTGCACGATGGATATCGTCCACCCTCAGCAACCACATAATCACGGTCTTGGTTACGGATGTTTCAGGGTCAACTGCAGAAATCAACAGATAATCTTATGGTTCTGGGTACAATTTCGCACGGCATAGCGCTTCGAACGGGTTGTTATCATAATTGAATTGCTTGACCCAGAGGGAGACCGCATACGGGAGCTTGACCGTATCAACCTTCTCCCATGGGAGTCGCTTGCGAGCAGAAACATCCTGGATTCCCATGTCCCATTCTGCCAGCATTATTCCAACCTGAACCTCCTTGTCAGAGACAGAATATACCGGATTGCTGCAGGGAACGTTGCCTACCAACGTGTCCTAGCTCGCTGGCCTCGCACATTTCCGACTTTCTGGGATATACGTTGCATAGGACTTTACACGCCTACTCCTACGAACAAGGCTGCGAGATTACTTACCCCCTTACCGGATCCATTGCCTTGATCTTTCAACTTGCTCTTTGTATTCGAAGCAAAAGTGAAAACAAGGACGACAACATAGCGAACAGTTGGAATCTTGGTCTTCCGCCCTATACTTTTGTTTCTTTAACTTTGCTTTCTTATTAGCGTTTTTCTTCATATACGCCATTACTCTTATAAGATACAAGCGCAACTGCTAACTACGAACAAGGTTTGATGACGGGGAAGTCGTTAGGTACGGCGCTGGAGAATCATGGAGGCCCACTCCCCGAGACCGATCACCCAGGCGGGTCAGGAGCCCGGTTAGAGAGCGGGCGAGGAGTCCACGACCTAGAAGTCCGCGCCCCCGAAGTCCAATCCCTTCTGGATCCGATAGCTATGTGCCAGGACGGTACCCACCACGCCGTAGGTCGAGAAGTGGAGGGGATCGATATCGGCGAGAGCGATCAAGAGAGCGAGAGAGTCCTCGCAGGCGAGAGCGTAGTAGGTCTATGAGGCGGCCATCTCCTCGACGTAGCCTGTCGCGAAGAGGATCTCCTCCACGTGGGGATAGGTATGAACGTCCACGGTCTCCTGCTCCTGTTAGAGACTGGGACCGCGAGCGAGGGAATGATCGTGAGAGAGTCAGAGAATGGGATCGTGATCGAGTGCACAATAGGGGACGTGATTTTGAGCGACGTGACGAAAGGTAAGTTCCCTTGGCCTACATCGAGAATCTGGGGCTAACTGACAAAAGACGACGGTCTAGATCTCCTTTTGGTGTTATGCGCCGAGATAGGACTCCTCCCATAAGGTCGCCTGCAGCAGGACCTCGTGGTGGTTCCTACAGACCACGTTCGCGGTCTATGAGTCGACGTGGAGGTGACCGATACCAATCTTATAGGCGTGTTAGTCCCCCTAGAGAATCTGGCATCTCGTCAGCAATCACTTCTCAGTCGGCATCTGGAAGATCATCTCCTCGGCCAAGTTCGGTTCGAGCTCGGTCACCACTTCAATCCCGGGAAGAATCCCCTCATCCTGCTATGTCTGGTGCTATGCCGCCTCGAGAACTCCCTAGACCTGGCCCACAAGACACAAACGCATCTGCTCCATCTCGTTCTCCACCTCGAGGTCCTGCAGCACTGAGAGCACCTCCCACTGGCCCTGCAGCAAACAGGAATTTTACAGCGCCAGTATCTTCACCAGCACCGCCTCCTCCTGCTCGAACCCAGACACCTACTGCACCTCCCCTGCGTTCTGGCACCACCAGTCCGACTATTCCACCAGCTGGTCCGCGAGGTTATGTGCCTCCAGCCAGAGGTGGTTTCCCTCCTCGTGGAGGACGAGGGGGGTGGAATCAACCACCAGCAAGACACATGTCAGGACCCTCTCCCACACCTTCGACACCCACTGGACCATCAACTATACCAACTGGTCCACGAGCCACTCCTTCAAATGTCCCTCCAGCCTCAACACCACAACAATCGCGACCATTCAATCCTCCGACTGGACCGTCAGCTCAACATGTCGGCGGTGCACGGCAAACTTTGGCGCAATCCATGCTTGCAACGCTGCCGCCAATCATCCCAGGCGGCAAGTTGGATCCCTCAATGACCCCTCTCACTCTAGGTGTAGCTCGGGAACTCGAACCACATTACCGCAAGTTGAAGGATGAAGAGGAGAAGCTACGAGATGAACTACATGCAAAACAGGAGCGGCTACGCAAGAGCCTGTATACCTGGAATCGGCTCGAACGCGACTCGAGAGCATGGGAGCTGCGTAGCGACTTGAGTGAGAAGAGCATGAAGAACTTGGCAGGTGAAGGCATGGGCGGTGCAGCATTCTAGTAAATGTATTGTTCTCGGATAGCATTCAGGATTTTTATGATTGGCGCTGGCGGTAAAGATTCACGACTTGCGCTGCGTAACGACAAGGCATGTGGCACTGGGTTCGAGGTTAACAGCGTCAAATTTTTCTACAAAGATGAGGCGAGAGCAGTAGGCTCGCTTTTAGCCTGTTACGTCATTGTAAGATGTCTTGTACGAGAAACTTGTAGATTAATCACGATAATTCCCATCCTGCGTGTGTTCAAAGTCTGGGGATGTAAGTGTGAGTGTCTGGAACAGACTTGTGGCTGGACAAATTCACTATAGATCATCCTGGCATGAGGTCGATCGTGTTGCTAGCCCAGAGATGCTTGATCTCATTTAACTTGGCAACAACAGTACGATTTCAACAAGCCTGGCTACATTTGAAAATCCTTATCATTTTTACTCTAGCCTCTTCATTTCCACGCAGAGCCTTGGATGATATGATTTGACAGTTGACCACCTTTTGAGGTTATGTACAGTGTCATCCCCACAGTCCGATAGTGCAAGGTTATCACCAAACATGAGGGAGAAGCAACAAGTTTGAATTTTTCCGACTTGCCACATGGGAATTCTGACATGAAACTTGGGTCATAGGATGTGACTCTCGTAAGAACATACATGATAAGGTAATTGTAAAGCAAAGAAGGCGAGTATGTAGTAGAAGCCTGACTTCCGATCCATCCATCCTGTTCCCAATAGCAACCGTTTTCGTAAGGTAGTTTAGAGCAAAGTGTCGTACATCGTCGTGTTAATATCATTAGATCAAAAATTCATCCGAAACTCTTCTTTAGTCGGTTTTCGTAGTTGGCGCTGTGAAATATGAGGTGGTGACAGAGTGTGTTGGGACTGGGGTATTGGATTGACAGCTACCGCCAGACAAAAACGGCATCGTCGTCATCATCGTCATCGCCATCCCACTCTTCGTCCGACTCAACGCGGTCGTCGTCCATGAAATCTTCCATTCCGTATTGCAATTCGGTGGGCTTTTGATTATCAAAGACGATAGAGACGGTCGTACAGCGTCCCTGAATTGATGGGCTTGCAGACTTCTTGGCGTTGGTCTCGGATACTTCGCCTTCAGCCTGGTCGGATGCAGGACCGCCAGCTGCTTCTTCCTCTTCATCTGACATAGGATTAAACTCATCCTCATCTGTCTCAGGTTCCGCGTACGTTGGTCGACCATGTAAACTACGTAGGCCTTTTGAGTTTGTGCTGTGTCTCGAATCCGAATCTGAGACATGTGCTGCTAGACGACTGCTCCGCCGAGATGGCCCATCAGAAAGGCGCTTCGGTTTCTTCTTCATCTCTGTCACTTCGGGAACATCTTGCTCTTCTGTTTGACGCAGCGAGTACTGCCTCTGCGGGAGTTCAAAGGGGCGAAGGAAGACTCTATCCAGTTTCCGCCGCCACTCGTGGCGCATGTTTGCACGGGCCTTCCAGGGTATGTTGAGCATCGTCTTGACTGCAAGATGTCGAAGATTGGGCAAAGAGCCGGCACTGTCTATAAGAGAATCGAGAAACATTTCTGCCGTTTCGACACTCCAATGTCGAATGTGTTCAAAATCAATGACTCGAAGGCTCGCGGGCCATTGTGGTGTTTGGTGCGGCAGCAGAACTTGGTCATACAAAGGATCGGCATCATTGTTGAGGAAGGACCTGGAATCATGATGGCGGAAATATGAGAGGTTCATATACAGTTCTTCCAATCTAGGACAAGCATCGGCCAAAGTTGTCAAGAAGACCATGTCTAGAGACTGATTGTGTAACAAATTCAGGGTTCGTAGGTGTCTGCCATGACTGTGCAAAAATGGCAGAAACTCATCAGACTTGACCTCCCAGCAATTGATTAATGAGAGATGAGTGAGGTCTTTCGGCAATAATGGAAGTAGACGATCATTCATGACAGTTGACGATTCGAACATGAGGTGTTGAAGCGATTTCAATTGCGAAATCGCTTCGGCAGTCGACTCAATCACCGCGCCATCTTCGTTATACAGTTCCAATTCTCGCTGCTCATTGCCATCCTTTGGCCCTAATTTATGGAGCGAGGGCACTTGAAAATTGGTTAAACTCAGTTTGGTGATATGAGCGAACGAAGATTCCTGGTGAACACGGGCGATATCGTTGATTGTGGCCACAGGCCCTCCCAACAGGCTCCCACTCCATTCCCAACTTTTCAGGGTTGTGTGAAATGCCTTTTCCTCGACATGAACTGGGTCGATTTGTTCGGAACTGGGCCTCAAAGCGCGGAATATCTCTTCAGAGTATTGCCATCTCACAGTGCGATCCAGCTGCCTATAGGGCGGCTGATCCGATGGCGTGAAGAGTATGACTTCTCTTAGACGTGGCAGCAAATGAAGCATTTTGGGAAGCAGTGCTTGGGGGACCACATGAACATCTATATAGAGTGATTCAACTTTAGCGCGGTAGTTGAACCACGTTTCGGAAGGCGGGCGGTCCAGCAATGTTGCGAACCGTTTAGCCTTGCCTGTGGTGATGAGGGGCGGGGAGCGGTAAATGGCTGTCAATGCAGCTTCAGAAAAGGCCTTGCAAGTCGTAGCAGTATTTATCAACCAGTTGACGTCGAGATCATCGTGACCTGCAATAGCCGCATAGTAGAAGATATCGGTCCATGCGCCGTAAGGCACTTGAGGGTCTGTCCAGTTTGGAATGACGCCTTGGGGTATTTGTTCGACTTCGTCAGAGACTCGTCGTTTCTTCAAAGACTTTGTTTTGTCCTGAGGCGGCTTTGATCGTTTTCTTGTTTGCTTTCGTGGGATTGCTTCTGTTTCGGCAACTGAGGAGGTAGGCTGAGCACGAACCTGGGATATGGCTGCCTGCCGAGCGCTTCGACGACCACCAGCCCGAGTAGATGCTTCCACTGGCTTCGCCTTACGAGTTCGATGCGATCGTGATTCGAACTGAGTCTCCTCATCGGACCCCACCTCGCTCTCAGCGTCTACCTCATTAAGCTCGTGCAGACTACTGACGGAACTATCGGAAGCTTCCCCTTCAGAGGAAGACTCGTTGTAGCGTAGCGTGGGATTTTGCGACCGCCTCGGACGTGTCGATGATGGTACAGCATGCGCTTGCGAGGCTTGGGGTGGATTGCGACGGGGGGCAACATTGGGAATACTCGGGCGATCGGCGGCACGGGTGCGGACCATCTTGTGGCGCCTATATAGTGAACAGTGTCAGTAAGAATCTGCAGTAGAGCCTAGGTCGCCGCAAAAAAAGATGCTGGACGAGCAAGTGTTGGTGATTGCATAGTACAAGCTGGCGCAAAATGGGATGGATCATACCTTCAAGAGAGGGCAAGGCTATTTTGAGCGTTCTCCTCTGTCGACGATGGGATGTCGCCAACTCGGTACACAAAATACGAAGTGTTGATAGTGGGTTAATTTACAGCCATGGATGTGTTGAATTTCTTGCGTCGTGGGGTGGTAAGATGGTTCACGAAGAAAGAGGTTTGGCGTGAAGATGTAGTTGTAAGAGAGATGGAGGGGCAAGATTGGACTTGGTGCCTGGAAAACTGCCAGCCTTGCCTTAGTGTATTTCAGTGTGGGGCTCGAATTGATGATGGGGCTCTTTGGTGACCAATCATGGACGACTAGTAGTAGGGCGCACGCGGCAAGGCTAAGCATGAATACGATTACCGGACTATGAAGGATATCGTTAAGGGACAGGCAGTACCAGAGAAAACATCGAGTTTGACTTTTCGAGTATTTTAGCATGATGATTATATGTTGGTATATCTTGCAGATCAACTACAACTCCGGGAATACCCTGTCATGAATGTTACTGTTGGGCGTCTCAACCAAGATAGCTTTTGATGAAACCAAAATCCACTCCTTGGGACAGCACCGACGGCATGAAAAAAGAAACGTTTGATTTTCTCGCACCATATACCAATCCAAATGACTTATCCAAAGCGAGCACTATACTTTGATTGATTGTACAGCGTAAGCAATAGAGATAGTCGCTCGTCACAAGCCATGATGAGCCTCCCATCTCATGATGGATCGAGAATTGCGAAAGATGCAATCGACTACCTAGCAAGAAACAGCACTAAGGGGGCACTCCGTCTACATGCATAAAGTAGCTAGCATTTCAAAGCAGTTTTTCGTTCAAATAGAGCGTTTTATTCGCCGAGCTGAGATCGGGTGTTGGTCCCCGCCCCGCTAAGGTGATGAATGTCCAGCGCCTGCTCCAGTGGAGGTGTCCCGCGACTTCCCAGTCATGACGCTAGACCTTACTGGGAGCCGCGATAGAATCTCAAGGGCTGTTCCTTCCTGCCACTGGCACGCGTCGTCTTTAACCGCGCTCACTCAGCAAACCAAACGTGCAAAGCGTTATATAATAGGTACACTATAACGTTACCAAGTATTCAACCTCATCTCATTCTTTCATTTCTAGTACGCGCAGCCTCATCTCACCCTGGCTCATAGACGCGGCGCATTGAGAGGACAGAGCAGCGAATTGTGGCGGCTGAAGCAACCTAACTGAGCGCTGAGCACTGAAAGTGACGGGGGTCCCTCTTCTATTGTCACCACACGCGACCGGGTCTCGCATCTCCTCCTTAACTTATTATTTACATCCACCTATTCATCCACAAACAGGGTCACAATCACGCTCAAATCAGCCCAAATACCCATTGTCAAACTTATTTGCAGACGCTCCTTCTTATTGTTGCTGCTATTCTTCTGTTTCGATCCGTTTCTGCAGTTTGTGGCATCGCTACGTTTCTCGCTTTTGCCTTTATCCGTCTCTTCTCTTCTCTTCTCTTTTGACCTACCGTCATTTTCTTGCCTGGACCAACGCATATCTCACCCGGCTTGCATGACGACAACAACCTGCGAGAACAATGAGCGACAAAGCCATCATCAGCCTTTAAAACAATACTTTGCAGCCTCATTTACAGCAATCACAACCAACCACTCGCTGCCTTTGTTTGATGCAGTGTTTTCTCACTCACAATCACAATCATAGCCACCGTCGCCTTTGCAAGCAGCACCAACACCAACAGCCGACGCATAGGCCCGCCTCGAGTCTCAGCAAACCCATCCCGTCATTTCTTACCCTCTCCCATGATCTTTCTCTCTCCGCCATGAACCTGAAAAGACCACACCAAAACCAAAGGACGGCACCCTTTCTTCAGAGTAACTTGCGTGCTGCACTCAACGCCTCAAAAAACATGGGTGGAACTCTATCTACTCCTAAGAGCCACGACGATGGCGGTCCTCCACAAAAACGCCGTCGCTTGTCATCTCCCGACTCTCTCAACAGCGCTTTACCAGGAGACTCAGAAAGCCGTTCAGCTCTACGCGTGGACATTCACAAAATTTTTCATAAAGACTCTAAGAAAGTCCGCTCTCTTCAAGCTCCCATCCCAACTCACGACATCCTCACCACCAAGGGCAAATGCCAAATCACCGTCTCTGATATGAGCGATGGCTTCGCTCATATCCTCTATCGCAGCAGTCAAAGTTGTGAAATTACCTCCTACAAAAACCCTGTTGGCCCTCATCGGACTTCCCAGATTAAGCTGCCTAAACCATTCCTTGTTCCAGAGGAAAGCATTTTAGTCAATAGGCAGGATGATGAGTCTCACGACTACTCGACATCATACAAATTGGATGTTGAGCTGGGCTCAATCAGCGATGGTACCTGGCCACCACTCGAAGCTCGCGATTTGGGAATCCCTGTGGGCCAACAAGGGCCTTTTTCTGACGCCGGCAAGCAGCATTGGATCTTGCATAGCGAATTTGATCAGGTGTTCGCCAGAAGCAAAAACCCCGTCCACCTCACAAGTGGCTTTCGCCCACAACGACCTTCACGCCCAACCGATTATGTCATGGATGTAGATCTACGCTGGACAGCGAGTTTTCGTCCTGTGGATAAGACTGCTAAAAACTGCATCACCGCTGCTGACCCAGACGCTGAGCCTTACACCAACGGACAACTTGAGCCCATTCCCGACGACCAAAGCAATGGCGTTAGCCCAGTGGATGCTGAGAATGGCATCAATGGCATTAACGGAGACCATTTTATGGACGATGTAGATGATGTGAACGGGGTGGTTGTTCAAGACACCGACGGCATCAACGGGATCAGTGGTAGCATCGATACGAACGGCGTGAACGGATATGTTGGCGAAGACGGCTCGTCGCATGACCTGTCGCACGAGCTTCTGGAAGAATTGGAAGGCGACGAAACACCCAAGCGCAACATGAGACAACGAACAAAAAATACGCAATACAACCTCAAGGTGCTGACCGCTCAGGCTCATAAGAAAGAGTCAAAGCCACGGGCAAAACCCGCGCAAACTGCACAGGTCGAGGGTCGTGTCATCTTCATGCCACCTATCGATGAACCGATAATCGTGAACTTCTGGAGATGCGCTCTTTGTGGCTGTTCAAACGATTCATTTTCACTTCTGCGAGCTCATTTGAAGACAACCCATACAGCTTTCGAGTATACGCTTGAAATGACGAATCAAGGGCCGTTGATCCGTTATACTCGTGTGCCTGGGTCTGTTAGCACACCCATAGGGACGTACCAGCTTGGAAAGCCCACAAAGACATTTAGTTTGGATGATTGGAATGATGGAGATGAATCTTGGGTGACATCACGGTTTGGCCCCGATAACAACGAGGAACCTGTATGCTCTCCATCAAAGCCAACAGCTGCAAGACAGCTCTTTGACAAATCTACCACCAAATCTTCGCAGCCTGCAACGCCAGCGCTGCCAGCGGAACCACGACCAAAAAAAAGAAAAGTGATCATTCCTGATTCAAGTCAACCTCTCTTTGATCCAGTCAGCAAGGCGCGTCTCAAACCCGGCGAGGAGCTTCCCAAGCCTGCAATTGATAACTCATGGCTGATCCAAAAACATCGGGAGGAAATTAGTGAATTTTCCGATGTGTCAGCTGAAGAGAAGGAGTACATCCGCCAATGGGATGCATTTATCCTTCGGGAAAACATCACGTCTGGTGCCTATTTTCGGCGAGCGTGGCTCAAGTTTGTCAAGGAGAATGCGTCATGGTTGGTGAGTGTAGGCCATCGAATGAACGAATTTGGCAAACACTTGTGTGTGTTGATGGCGCGCGATGTCTTGGACGATCGGAGCCTTGATGATGCCGAGAAGCTGATTCAAGAAGCAAGAGCCGAACTCAAGTCGGGCGGAGATGAGCAAACGAATGGTGATAAAACTGCCGATGCCGATGCCTCACTAAAACAGTCACCTCGCGCTTCTCAAATCGTGAAAGGTGCAAATGGGTGTACAGTGTGTCAGCTTCCTGTTCTCGGACCTAGTCTATTGGTCTGCTCCAACAAGGTAATCCAGATGCTACTCTAAATCAAGACCATTGCTAATAAAACCTTGCAGAAATGCTCAAGCCGTCTTTACCATGCGGGATGCATTGAGAAGTCAGCTGTTACTCCTGTGACTTGTTCCAAGTGGCTCTGTAACGAATGCAGCAAATCTGAAGGATCCTCCTAGAGCGGGGCGTCCTCGTCCTTGCTGAGTGCCCAAGAAGTCTCAAACAAGGTTATCACACAAAATGGCCATGAGGCGCAAGGTGCAGAAACTGCCCAGTCGGCGGTGACACGTCGAGTGTTAAGGAAGAGACCTGCAAATACGATCATTGCGAGCTCAGTCAAAAAACCGGGCTCAACGCAAGAACCACCAGCTAAGAGACGGAGAGGCCGACCCCGAAAGGTGAAGGCAGAAGTGGGGAATTCTAGAAACAGGTAGAGAGAGAATGGCTAAACAATGGCCGCAATATTTTGTGGTGGCAAAATGTAGCAAAACATGGGGACATACAAGCGGAAAGACGGCATTGACTTTTTATACTTGGTTCGGGCGCTTATTGGGAACGGACGCTGATGAGAGGCATGCCCGGAGTCAGTTGCTAAGGAATATGCATGGTAGAGAGGGATCATTTCTGGCTGGGGTGGGGACTCCTCAGACGCCGAGGCAGCGTGTAATGCATGCTGATGGTCTGTATTATACGGTATATTATTATTCTACCTTGATTCTTTCTTGCATTCGTTGTATACGTGACTAAGAAAGTCTGGATTACGGGCTCATAAACAGGACTGAATGACAAAGCCGTACCGATAGTAAGGCTAAAAAGGCAACTCGACCTCGAGCATATATCTGCTAGAATACCATATTATAGCTGAACTTATGTAAGCAGCAGGTTTTATAAACTTAGGAAGATAGCACATCCATACCATTAACTCGGCTACACTGTCGTCCTGGGGTTTTAACAGCATGAACAGATGATAGGCGCATATCCCACCTCCAAGCGCGGACACTGTATACGCAAGATAGGCCATATCTTGTAGATCCCAGTAAACTCAGCTTGAAGAGCAATTTCTATAAATCGTGAGTAGGTCTCTTTTGACGTGGGAGCTGATGGTTATATTTTCAAAACCAGGATTGTCAGTATCGTCCCCTTGGAAGAATGCCAAATTAGGGTAGTACATACCACTCTGCTGTTCCGCATTGGGGGGTCATGTTCTTTTTTTACGTGTTTTCATAAAGAATGCCATTGCTGTTAGATAGGTTAAATGTGCCATTTTATCAACTTGCCATTTTTTCAGCCGGAGGCAGTACAGGACACAAGAGGGATTAATCAGCTATCTACAAGAGGAACGCAAGGGTGGCATGGTTAGTCTACTATTTCTAAACTCTGGTAAGTTGATAATTCCTTCCACTCCTATTTATAACTAGCTGTCTATGTGTTTTATTGCTAGTTGTCCGCTCTACTGCATTCTGAATCGCGGAGCTTGAGGTAGAATCATTCAAGCTAAAAGTCATACAGATTGAAATGAGTATACTGTAGCAGCTCTAGTCTTCTTTCATTTCACTCTCAGTATATTTCATATAAGATTTGTTTAATGAGAGTCTATATTTTGTAGCTGCTAGGCAATATACTAATTTTATCGTGTGGTAAGTAGGTACTAGCTAGGTACCTAAGGTAATAAGTCGTTAGATAGCGATGGGTGAGTGGAGATACAAATGGTTAACCTCGGTTCTATACTGTCTCTCTTTCTTCTTTTTAATATGCTATTTAAAGCCTAAGACTTGTTGCTTCAATTCTCGACGGTAGCTCTAGTTAGGGTTCCGATATCTATATTTGTTGAAATCGTTACTTAAGCTTTCGGCTCACGTGGGTGAGTGATATCCTTGCTCTAAAATAGCTTTTATTCAGTCACTTATGCCCCATTGTGTATTTTTAAGTTATCTGAACTCTTACTCTTCCCTTTAAAGCCAATTTATGCGAAGGCTGTGTTTAAAATGTTAGGTGTGCAGGAGATACACTAAAGTGGTGGGTCAATCGCTACTGTAAGTTGATTTTTAGTAGGTAGTAAACTGTCTTTAACTGGAACGTGATGCAAAAAAATGTATTAAATCTGGCTTAAACACTGCCTATAAAATGATTATGTTGATAAAAGAAAGAGTTTACGTTAATGATGGATCTTATTTAACTTTTTGTGATTACACGTTAAGAGAAATTTGCTCCAACCGCAGGTGGTTATTACGAATTGCCTTCAAAACTGTGGAAACTGATGTGAAGATTTAACATGTATCAAGTGTGAATTTATTGGTATCAAGCATGCCACCACTTTGTACTTGACGTCGAATAATAACCCTCAAAACCTCATTTCTACTCGTACAACAGATCCCCGGTTGTGATGGAGATGATAGACATTCCAAGGTCATCAAGTCAAGTATGTCTCCACGACTTTTAATGGGTTCAACTCAAAAAGGGAATGACTGATATCGACTATCGATTTGTTGACTTTGCCTGGGCCGCATTAAACCCATAATGAGTTCTGTCAGCGGATCTTTAGATCGAAGAAATGATCAGAATATCCATTTCACAGAATTTGTTGAGTTAAATGTGCCGCGACCAGTCCAAGCCACAGGGGACCTCATAATGATGGGATCACAGCAACTGCCTATGTTCTGTCGTAGACAATACAAATCAAGAGATGTTATTTGTTGTTTGCTATTATTGCATGTGTTTAGGACTTACACGTAGAAACATATAATTCATCAGCAAGTCTATTCGCCAACCAGTTCCACAGCCATGGTTACTCCAATGACGAAGGTTTTGGGGGCCAGTCAGAAATGGCTCGCGATTTCTGATATGGATTTCTCAATAAGATGATAGTACTTGTAATACTTGTTACATAAAGTCATCATTCCCGAGGTTCACCGGCTGGCTGCTCACAGTCTCAGAGCTAAGAAGCCCGGCCGCTACTATTACCACGCCTTTAAAACTGGGCATTCCCAAGCATGTGAAGTTACTTAGAAAGTCTTAAATAACAACATGTAACTTTCCAGGGTGGCTTTGCAGGGTATATGAAGCGACTGTGGACTTAACATGGTTGACAAGGAAATGAGGCTTCCATCATGGCTCAATTAGTATCATTACTGAATGGGTTGGGCATGAGATATTAGGTGGGGAAAGAGTGAAAACCCCTATCTAATCACTGCAATTGTATGTCTATTCTAATTCCACTTGGACAAAATCAGGAGGTAATTCCATCATGGCTCTCTCGCCGTTGGCAGTCAACGGTTGTTACACTCGTTACGGTCGCACGCAGAGTAAGCCGAATGGTATTCGAACTGAAGTTTGGCAGACTAAGCAAATAGAACTAACAAGTAACATAGAGGTTTAAGGTTTAACAAGTAATTTTTCAGGCGAGATTGTACAATGCAGCGTGATCAGAGCATTTAACCACAGTTACTACCTCATGACAACTCTCGCTTTATTCCGCCGGCCACTGTGAACATAAAGGGCTACAGCAGTAGGCCAAAGCAGCGCAATGACACAACTAGGTTTGTCTTTTAATTAGCTGCCCAAGTGTATACAGCAGTCGCTCTTCATGACTTCTTTCCAGAGTAATAGATATAGATAATGAGATGACCCGTCCTCTCCCACCTTGAACCCTAGGGTAGATTCCATCAACGAATAACCCCTACTTAACAACTACATGATTCATACGCTGACTCATTGAGTAAGCGACTTGTTAGATATTCACTAAAATATTCTTATGCGCGATGTTAGGCAGCTCCGAATATAAGTCACTTTCACGGTATTTTCCCAGCGGAAACATTTATAAATGAGATTTAATTCATCCCATAATAGGGCACATTTTGTCACGAACCTAAGCCGGCTACATGCTTACAGATGTAAGTTTGGTACATAGATCATACATTTCAAGACAAGAAATACGACTGAATAAACATATACGGTCATACTGTGGTGTGAGCTGAGAATTAAGTATTGATGATTCCTCTCAGGTCTACAGTACCGGTTTGCTTATTGCCGAAATCATCACGTGAGATGCTTGATGGCACCAACCTCTTTTAGGTCTATCGCTATCACATCTAAACACATGTACGGAGTAGTGTCTTGATGATCAGCAGGGTAGATAAGAGGCACCAAAGCCTGATCCTTGGACATGGAACACCGCTCACTCTAAATCCTTTATCATGCCAAGAATTTTCCCTGCAGCCTCCAAAGGCGGTGCTATTGTCGAATCAACCGTCAAGCCAGGATGGCTTTCAAAGCGGAAAAGCTGACATCTCGAACGCATATCCCTGAGAACTTCGACATCAACCAACTTGGTGGTCCCGCCGTTGACGCGATCGGAGCTGGCTACCCGATCAAGGTTGGTCTCGAGATCACATGCTATGTAGACGGGGAGAAAGGGACGGTCGGCGGTAGATGCAGCGTCTGCGTATTCTTTGGCGACGTCTTGACCCAGTTGGTTATCTGATTGGAAGTCTGAAGGAACGAGAATCAGCAAGGTAACGACGTCGAGCGGTGAGAAGAAGGGTGAAACTCTACCTGTGAAAACAACGAGCTGTCTATGACTCGAGGGGTTGCGCACATTCTCCTCTAGAACTGCTTGACGGTATATTTGTCGTTGCCTATTGTACTCTGGGTGGCTACGAGGAAATCTTGCCTCTACTGGGTCGATCAACTTGTGGTTATCCAGTACCAAAGCCTTGTCGTGCCCGTATAGCTTTGCAATCGCATTGGCAATGGTCAGCTTTCCTGTGCCGGGGAAGCCATTTATCCACACGACGGGTGCTTTACTTGCGGCTGCCATTGAGGAAATGTCTAGGTAGTGATAGGCGAGTGAATATGTCTTGACAAGAGACAAAGAGCAGGTCTGAGCTGGGAGGGTTTATACTTTCTTGGGCGGTATGGGCTGGCAAGATGTGCAACGCAAACGGATATTCACTGTTGACTCTTTTGAGTTTTTATCACTGCAAACGAATTGACACCCATGAGGCTGTGTATCTTGTATCTTTTGTGCTGCTACATCCGTTGACTCATGGCAAGCAAGTGCAAGGGAGACGGAATGGAAGGTATGAAACAGCTTAGTCATAGTAAACATCCTTAGAAACCTAATTTTCGCCTTGAGTACGGAGGATCTATTGTATTGGCCACGCAATGATACGGATTAACTAATTACATTGAATCATGTCAAACTTGAGCGACCTCCGTACATCGCACAAAATGTCCTCGAGATGGCTTCGGCTGACATTGGAGTGAACCAGAAACCACGCCACCCACCGAAACCTCCCTGTCTCAGCAGGGTCCTGGACTCTCGCGCTAGGTTCTAACAACATAGCATATTGCACAATATGTTTGAAGAGCTCCGGTGCCTGTACCTTCAGCTCCTCAAACATAGCGACAGGTTTGAAGATGCCGCCCGCCTCAGCACCGACATACGATTGACCCCACCAACCACCTGGTCCAGAAAAGGGCGTTGTCAGTATACGCAATCTCTCGTCGTCACCGCAGGCTACTAGCAGATGCAGGCCATATAGGTCCATGCCTCTGGAATTCATGATTCGATCTGTTTCTTTGGCTCCCGGTGCTCTTGCGTTGATCTCAAGAATGGCAACGGCTGGGGCGGTCTGGGCTGTGTCGTCCTTCTTCTTCTTTCTACTAAGACGCGGATAATGCGGCGGTGACGCTTCAAACTCATAGGCGGAAGTGCTGTTGACGATGCGGGCTTCGCAATGGAACACGCCGGTACGAAATCCTGCCTTGACGAGGTAGTCTACGGTTGTGTCGCAGAGCAGTGCCTGTTCGTCTTCTGCAAGTCCGCTCGGGACGATGCTGTCTGTGTCAACCCACGATTTCAGACCAAATTTAAAGCGGGATGGAAAGCCCTCGGCGGTTGTGGGGAGATTGTCAACGACTTGGGTATCCAGGGCGACGCCGTCGCAGAGAACCACGTTGACGTCGATCTCGGGCTCATCGAAGAAGGGTTCTACCACCGGATGTTTCCCGAGCCGCCGCATGGCCTCCTCCGCCGCAATGCGATCCTCGTTGTTCCGAGCGAGGAACACTGCACAAGATCCGCCGCCGTGTGCAGGCTTGATAATGAAACTCTCGGCATGGCCATGGCCCGGAACTGGCGGTGGGATCAGCTCCCGCATTCGTCTCTTATCCACAGCTGCCTCAAACGCAGTCACTGGAGAGCTGAAAAGATGGAGCATCGCCGCCGCTTGCGCAACTGGGCAGAGGAGGCGGTCCGAAAAGGTCGTCACTCCGTCTAAAGGAGGGTTGCAGTTACGAGCTGCAGCAGCAATTCGATCTGGAAGTGAGTCGTCAACCGTCAGGTCGAGTGGGATAAACTGCGAGATGAGTCGCGGTGCTCGCTCATCAGTTGAGAGCCAGTGGTTGGGCCTATCGATGATAACCAAGTCGATTCCTAAGCTGACAGCAGCATCGAAAACGGGTTTACGAAGTTCAAGGCTGTAGCCCCCCTCCACAATCGCGATGCGGCGCCGCACGGGACGACATGGCATTACCCAAGAGGCTTGAAGACGGTTCGCCAGGCACGTTGCAAACGCGTCCGCGTCAGCACTGAAGCTTTGGACCCCTTCGCAAACAACACCACCGACAGCTGTGTCCATCATGTCGACCATCTGATCAATCTGAAGCGTGAGCGGCTGGCACTGAACTGGTTGGTCGGGGCCATGTTGATGGAATATGGACAAGATGTGCCTCAATCCGGCCAGTCGTCTTGGTAGGATATCGCTCTGTACTAAGAACCCTGGCTCAGTGGGTATAATGAGAAAAAGAGACGCTAAGCTGCGATGGCCCCCTCGCTGCTCCAATATCTTGATGCTCTCAAACCACCAATTGACCCAATGACGAGATGGAGAACCCGAAATCTCGAGCCCAGAAGGTTCAATGCCATCCAAAGAAAGCTGGAAACGGGAATTTGCGAGATCCTTCGGCTGATACTGTGCCACCGGAGGGACTTGAATTCGAATAATCCGGAAAGGATGATGGGGGTGGGAGTAAAGCTCCCAACTACACGGATGAATCACATCACCAGTAGAGTTCTGAGACACTGACTCGCCATGAGAACTAACATGTCTCAGCTGGCCAGTTACAAGTATCTTGTCGTCCATGAAGCTTCTGGCCATGTGTTGTCGCCGCTGTTGGAGAAAGAAGAGAAAAGATTGAAGTACCTTGACTTGTGGGACAAGGACTTTATACACAAATAATCCAGAGCATGCCTCTCTGGTACATTACACTCACCGGTTAGTGAGAGAAAGAGGGGTAACGCTAAGACAAGAACTCATTTCATGTGGCCGGTCGCATCTTGAAGCTACTGCATCACATGTGTGCACTTATGTATGCCACGTATGATGTGTTGACCATGCAAGGCCCATGTAAGGCGCCATTGAGACATGAACAGGGCGCATGTAAGGCAATGTTTGAAACTTCAGCCCAATCGTTGCCCCCAATCTGCTCAAGATATTCTGAGATGGTTATCCAATTGCCTCACAGTTTTCGCTGGAGTGTCTCGTAGTCGCCCATGCTGAGATGCCACCATGGCCTCCTCACCTTCTTTCTGCTTCACCGACTTATTGGCTTATACTATACGCAAGACATTTATTCTACGATCTAACAATAGCCAAAGCAACTATTGCTTAGAACCCTATCCTCCGAGAGCAATGAGTTTTTGCTGCTTAACAATCCTCTCAGGGAGCAAACGAATACCCCTTCATTCTCGGGACAATCGTCATGTCTCGGATATCATTATGCTGGAAAACCCAGGCCAAGAATCTCTCTATGCCCATACCCCATCCGGTTGTCAGAATTGGTTTCCGCTCTCTCATTTCGATGTACCATGCGTAGCCTTCAGCTGGCACGTCGTGCATCTTGAGCGCCGACAAGACTTCCTCGGCCTGAACATGACGCTCGCCGAGACCCAGAACCTCTCCGTTCCCGATTAAGAGATCGGCACAGCGTGCTTTAGACCCCGACTCGTCTAAGAACGCCTGGTAGAATGGAACCGAGAGATGATCCATGTCTTTCAGCCAGACGGCACCTCCGAAATGCTCGATAAGCTTCAACTCTCCAGCACGCGTGAGGGTCCGCCCTTTACTGACGTCAGAAGGTATGACATATTTCCAACAATCTTCATTCATGCCGGGCAGATTCAAGGCATCGTCAACACTGACTGATGGAAATCTGCCGCCATGGGAACGGTAAAGCTCGAGGATGGATACGAGATGACGGCAGGTTCCAGCAACGGATTTGACTACGTCTGCATGCTCTTGAAGCAAAGTTGACACGAGGCGCAAGATGTATCCCTCTGCAACTTTGATTCCATCAGAGAAGGAGCCAAGAAGCTCACACTCTATATGGTAGAACTGGTTGAGATGCATCGCGTCAGGGTCCTCGCCCCGGAAGGACGTGTTGACATAGTAGACACCTGGCAAACCATCATGGATTCGCAGAAAATACTCGAGAGAGAACTGCATCGAGTCTGCAAGATGCGTGTCCTGATCAAGAAAACGGACAGGAACTGGCTCAGAATCAGAGCCGAGCCCCATGGGCGAACTGACAGCATCTGTGGTTGCCGGCACGAGGCAATATCTGTAGCCAAGGCCCTTTTGGAAATAATTTGATGAGACATGGAAGAGGACATCCTGCGCAAGAAATAACTTCTTGTACCAAGGATTGTGAAGCACAGACGAGAGGTGACTTGGGGGAGACGCCCATGACTGTGGGGGCCTAATAATGCCGCGGTTGCTGTTGCTGTCGCACTTTTTCTTAAGTTCGAGAGTGGCTTGCTTGAGAGACGCCTGGTCTTTGCACAGTGGCCCATCAAGAGAGCTTACATAGCCTTGATAAGTGTCCTGAAATGGAGCTACCGTCACGACCAAGTCCTCGGTTCCTGATACTTGGAACTCTGCGTCCGCCGGGTGGATAGGGATCAGTTTGACGTGAGCATAGTCGATCTCGAATCCCTCAAAGATCATGCCACAACGCTCAGCACTAAAGGCCGTCTTGAGATATCCCGCAACCCGATGGGCCGCCAGCATGAGATCTGAAAAGGACGGCTCTTGGATGGAGAAGATATCACTGGAAAGATGTTTGCGTGGTACAAGGACTGTGAAACCTGGGGTATTGGCGAAGGGACTGAGAAACGCCACGTGGTTGGCATCTTCCCAGATTCGCCAGTGCTCGAGCTCGCCTCGAATAATACGTGCAAAGAGATTTTCGTCACTTTGATCACCCTGGAAGGTGTAATCAAGCGAAGATGGCAAACCGGATATGCGTCGAATTCTGGAGCAGATGTCATCCAGGCGATCGGCTTCCATCATGGGCCCGTCCTTGGAAGAGACGTAGCCCGGGAAGTCGTCATGAAACTCCTTGATGTCGCTAGTAATTGGTTCCCAGTCCTTGCTCAAGCCATGAAGCGGCAATATAGACAAACGATCGCCCCCGTTGGAGGCGAGAGCACAGCGTCCTACGTTGTAATGGTCGCTCAGCATCGAGACGGCCGTAGAGACTTGAGCCATCGCCTTTGTGAACTCGGAAGGTTCGAGCGAGAAGAGAGTCTTGCCAGACTTTATCGTTGCCAAAGCATGTCCTTGGGTAACAGGGTAGCGAGACAGGCCAATGGATAGCTGATGGTCGCTGTAGAACTCGTGAGACGCAAGCACGGGAAAGGTGGTTGGGTGGAGGTAGGCGGTTGGGGCCTCCGAGGACGATGCAGAAGCGACCGAGAAGAGGCGGGCAGTGGATTCGACAATCAATTTGCCGTGGGCATCGAGAGCGATAAGAGAGCACGAAGCTCCGGTTGCATTCATGGCCCGGAGAGCTTTCTGAGCAGCGTCTCTCAGGGTGGCGCCGGCTGCGTGATACTTGGCAACGTTGCTGGCTATCAGATGCTCCAGGATTTGATCGCCCGCGCCGCTGCTATTGCCATGAAAAGATTGCATATCAGTAGTGCACCTAGGCATAGAATCGGAGTTATTACAACTTACCAGAGAACGGCGAGGTTCGCATCTGCATACAAGCCAGCCCCCAGAATAGCGGTATCACCAATACGGCCATCCAACTTGCCAGTCGGGCCACCAGTCGACCCGCCGGCTGCAAGGCGTCCGCGGCTGTCGAGAACAATGGCACCGACAGTTCCCATCTCGGACCCAACCTGTGGCAGCCCCTTTTCGACCACCTGATGCCAGTAGGCTCTGCGGAAAGGGGTTGTGAAGTAGCTGTTGGGCACCGTCTCGAGACCGAACTCCCTAGCAGCCTCGTCCGCGCCGCTTGCGACGAGCATCGTATGGGAGCCCTTTTCGAGAAGTGCGTTGGCAGCAGCTATGGGGTTCTTGGTCGCCTGGATACAGCCAACGGCGGCATATCGACCAGAGGTACCATCAACAATGGCTGCTTCGAGCTATTCAAGTCAGCAATAAGTTGTATATGCTTAACAAGCGTCCGTACCTGATGGATACCATTCTGGTTCAGGGCAGCGCCGTGTCCTGCATTGAATACGGGACAATCTTCAAGGGCGGACACGGCGAGCGTCACGGCATCTCTGGCTTCAGCCCCTTCTGTGAGGGCTTTGGCAACAATGCTGGCGACATTGTGAAGCTGCTGAGAGATGTCGCGTTGACGCTGGGTGTCTGGACAAGTTTCTGCACAACCTCCATGAAGAACAAAGTGCCACGGCGGGGATGGAGATACCGGGGTCTTGGTCTTGGTCATGGTTATGGTTATGGTGTTGATGGATAAAGTCGAGCAGAAGAGACTGCATGAGGTGGGCTACCAGGTACTTATGTCTTTCTGCCAGATCCTATAGCTGCCACCGGGCAAAGATGGGACATTACCAGCGCCCTTGGGGCGTAGAAGCAGGATCATTACTTGCCAGAGAACGAGAAGGGCGAGATATCTGTCTTAGATGTTGAAACTAGCGCTATCGAAGCGGTCAGAAAATGCAGCCAAAGAGATAGACTCAATCATCTGACCGCCACTGGCAACTGATTGTATACATGTTTTGTTTTGACAGTGACAGAGTGATACTTGGTAGCTCAGTATAGCCATCATACAGATAGGATGTCGTGTTAAAGTTGCTGTCCCTGGCACTAAAATCGGGTGAGGGTGGAGGATGTGCGGGGGCCCCCACCAGTCTAACAGTAGGCGCCTCGCCTGGAGCCGTTATCGCAGAGCCTCATACAGTGGAATTATAGACAGGCAGTGAAAGTTATTTCCTTAAGGGATCAACTGCAGAATTCAATTCAATAGTCGGCTGCTATGGGATGCAACTTGAGCCACCCATGGTACTTTAGCCCTCATCTGATGAAACCTCGAGTTGGAAGAATTCCTCGGGCGTGTAGAATGCAACTCCCAAGTTTGACGCAAACTCGCTAAACGGATGAACTGTCAGTAACTCTGCAGTAAAACATATCAACTCCTACCCTCTGACTGGCTGGCTGGCTGGCTGGCCAATATACATACCTATCAGTGTCTGCCCAATCTCCTACTCTCCCCGCAGCATCGCCAACGTAAAAGCTTTCAGCCAATTGATGCCTTGCTACCCCGCAGTCTGCAAGGAGCACATCCCAGAGGGCCGTGCCGGGCTTGCGACATTCGTCCAGTGATGCTGCCACGTACAGGGCGAGCACAATGTCCAGCTAAAAAAGCGGTTGATTAGTCTTTGGCATCTGATCCTGAGGAGTCGACTATCTCTTGCCTCACTCGCTATATGGTCTAGTTGTCTCCTGAAGCTTCTCAGCCTCTCCGTTTCGAATAGAATGTTGTACTGATTCGAGATGATGGCCACGATATATCTTATCAGAAAGTATCCATTATTAGCGTTAGATCCACTAGATAAACTAAACAGACGGGCTCACCTTTGAGATGCTAGCTCCCGCAGCTTGGCCGGAATAGCTCCATCTAGCCACATCCAGTCGTCTCCGCTAATCGGCATGATTTGACCAGATTTGCACTTGATCAGTGTTTTATCCTGTGCGTGGGGTTGAGTGAGCTGAGACAGGCCAGTATGACTGATTGGTCACCTACCAGGTCAAAGGCCGCGATCTTGATCCCGCCGTCTTTTACGTGGGCTAGAGCTCCAGGGCCAGTCTTGTAAAACGCTCGGAGGTGATTTGGTTGGGAATGCCACTCCATGGTGACGAGACAGTACTTAGATTGCAGAGCATGCAGAATCAAGGTCTTGTGTTGTTATGTTACTATGTGGTCTACAGCTATGTAATATAGGTACTGAGAGCTACCTAGCACGAGGCCGATGAGGCTTTGAGGCTGGCGAAAATAAAACGAGAATAGACATGAATAAAAAGGCGTACGGCACACACGACATGAAGTGAAATGGTGGTAAGCCGCAGGTGATCTTGAAGTGCCCAACCAAGGTCAGTATCTGCCTCGCACTGCTAACCCTACATGATGCTTATGACTTGGCGTTGATGTTCATACATGGTCGAGACTCGCGCATAAATATGCAAATTACTATGCATGCTTTAAGAGGGTGTTTTGGTTATTGCGTTGGCCACCATCCTTGAGTGTTTCGTTGAGCTCATTGGCCATGCTTATCGCTGTTCTCTTGTGGTGTGATGTGACCAGCTCCTGCTTCTGGCTTGTGCAACTCCAAAGCATTGACTCACACACACACACAATCACAATCACACTCACTTACCCGCACACCTTCTTTCTTTGAACTTCTTTTACTTCTTCGCCCATAGTTCGAACCTGCTTTTCATCTTCTGACAGCTTCAGTCTGTCATCCCATCCCATCAGCAAAGATGGACCAAGTAACCGACCTACCCCAACGTCCCATCTCGGACCAACCCTGCTACATCGACCCAGCCTCTGGCGCCGATGACGCTGCAGCTGACGGATCCCAATCGCGCCCTTTCAAGACCTTGGGCTATGCATACATACAAACCATCGACAAGCCTGAGAGCCGCTACGTGGTACGCACCGAACCTGAGACCCCTGCCGAGGGTTCATCGACCGATGCCGAATGGAAAGAGCCTACAAAGAGTGCGATAAAGAAGGCAAAGGGAGCTCTGGATGGCTACCGGAAAAAGATGGCTTCTCAAAAGCTCGCAGAGGAAGAACAGCAGAAGCGCCGCGAGAAACGGTTGCAGGAAGCCAAGAACATCACCCTCAAGGAGGACCCATCACTCGAAAAGGCTAGAAAAATCACCATCGGCCACAAGGATGTCGAACTCGGCGACTCGGACAAAAAGGGCGAAAGAGTCAAGGTATCGGGAAGAATTCATCGCCTGCGCCCCCAGAAGCACGCCACCTTTATTACGCTGGCCGACGGATATGGCTTTCTTCAGTGTGTCTTGGCTGCGGGGGACCTTACCCAGTCGCACGATGCTATCATGTTTGCCACGGGGACATGCTTGACTGTCTATGGTCGAATGGCAAAAGTGCCCCCCGGTCAATCTGCACCTGATAACCGTGAACTGCACGTCGACTACTATGTCGTTATTGGACAGGCCCCAGTCGACAAAGATGCCATGACCAACCGGGTCTCTTCATCTCAGAATGCATGGGATCCTCAGATGCTTGACAACCGACACTTGGTTCTCCGAGGTACCAGTGTGTCGTCTCTTATGAAGGTCAGGGCTGCAGTTGAACTAGCTTTTATACAAGCGTATGCAAAGCTCAAGTTCACTAAGGTCTCTCCCCCAGCACTGGTCCAGACCCAAGTTGAAGGAGGCTCTACTCTCTTCAAGGTTCCATACTACGATGAGGAGGCCTACTTGACACAGACTTCGCAGCTATACCTTGAGACAGCTATCCCAAGTCTTGGCAATGTCTACTGCATCGAGAAGTCGTTTCGTGCTGAGAAGAGTTTGACTCGCCGTCATCTCTCCGAATACACCCATGTCGAAGCTGAGCTGGACTTTATCGAGTTCGACGATCTCCTCGACCACATTGAAGAGATTATATCTACCGTCATTGACACTGTCCTCGCGGATGATGAAATCGCCGGCTACATCAAGCAGCTCAACCCTGACTTCAAGCCTCTGCCGCGGCCATTCTTGCGCATGAGATACACTGACGCCATCAAATGGCTCAACCAACAGGACCGACCTATCCTTAACGAGCACGATGAACCACACGCCTTTGGTGACGATATTGCCGAGGCCGCCGAGAGAGCAATGACGGATATCATCAACAAGCCCATCTTCTTGACACACTTCCCCGCCGATCTCAAGGCTTTCTACATGAAAAAGGATGCCGAGGATCCTAGACTGACAGAAAGTGTCGACCTCTTGGTTCCTGGCGTTGGGGAGATTGCTGGCGCTTCCATGAGAATGGAGAATTATGAAGAACTCATGCAGGCCTTCGAGAAACATGGTATCCCCCCCGAAGGTTACTACTGGTACAATGAACAGAGATTGTAAGTTGCATTTCGAATCCTGCTGTCTATGCCTTGCTGAGCTGACTCTGATTCTAGGTACGGAACATCACCACATGGTGGATATGGGCTCGGCCTTGAAAGATTCCTCGCGTGGATGACCAACCAGCACACTGTGCGTAACTGCTGCTTGTATCCACGATACATGGGTCGCTGTCGACCATGATTTTATTCGCTCCGTGGTAGAGTACTAGATGCAAGAGGATTGGCTGTGGAATGTAGTCTAGTCTAGTCACAAAACTCAACATGGACGATGTGGAACGCTTGTCGCCCGAATGATAAATCGAAGATTGAGGTTTAGATAGACAAGGGAGGGGACAGGAAACAGCAAGTAACTTTTCCACCTAGAACAATACAATCTATTGCCACGATTAAGGAGCCGCTAGTATGAATTCTGGCGTAGTCATGTTCAAGTCAGCTAGTCAAACTTCTGTACAAGTACCAGCAGTTTCACGTTACGTATAGGTGCCTTACATAGAGATATGTAGGGCGTGATATCACCAAAAGGTAGAAAGGCCATGGAACATCAAGCAACCTTTATTGAGCGGGGACGCCTGAAACCCTGAACAATGAGGCTCTTCCCAGGCAGGGCATACACGAATGAAAATGCATCTTTTTGTATGCTATGCACTTCTGCCTAGATCTGGCTTGGTACGAATCTGTGTAGTGGAGGGCGTGATTATCGTGCAGATGGACGCACTATGGCTATACGGAGCAAGACACGCATATGCTGCGGCACAAAATTAGATACCTCATTGAGAAGGTACACAGACACTACAAATGAGCACTTTGGCTAAATACAGTATTTATCATTTTAATGTCCAGGTACATAATAGCAACAGGCTGATAAGTAACTGGCTTATTGTTTAGCGACGATATTCACTTCGGTCTTTTGATATTTATTTGTTATTTTGGTACTAGACTATGGCATTTATTGATAGTATTTGCAATGATCTATGGAATTAGTAGACTTTTAACCGACATCAATATATTCTATCATGAGACTCCCTTGGGCGTCAGTATAGATACCCAGGGCCAATTACTGCTCTTCGTCGCTCTTCATGTTACCTCAATTCCTAGCTTCGGTCTCAACCACCATATCGACTCTACAAGGTTAGATAGCAAAATGGAGATGACTTTAGCGAATAGTATTTATTCTGATTAACTTGTACAGTTTCCCCGGACTTTTTTAATAATACATATAGTCATGTCATCTCCACTTTGATATCCGACTGTGCTGATTCAATATGATATCACAGTTAGAATTCGCTCTCTGCGCTGCTAGCTCTTCGATTGTACCTTTAATATCACTTGCAGTTATGGTATCTCTGGAGATAGCAGGTCTCAATGGAGCTCTCAGTTTTCCCATAAATGCAGGTTCAAATGTCCGAAATATCAGCATCTAAAACTTGAAGTGTTTGTAAGTGATCTCTATATACAGCCATCTGTTTTTCTTCAAGTAGAGATTAGTTGTAGTTGTTGAGAACAGGTTACCGATAGAGAAGGGGGCGTTTGTTCATCAAAGTTGTGCTGCTACTATAATCATCACACCACCGGAACCAACCTCAATATGTTTCCTGTCTATAGATAAAGTACAATTTCTTAGAGACAACTCTTCAACATTAGGGTTTGTCACATCCATATCCTAAATCAAGACCCAGTGACAACCAGTTGAACTGCCAGGATAGCCAAAGCCAGACTATGAAGCCCATTCAAAGGGCAACAATATTCATCAAATTGCCATGCAGCTCTATCATGCACTAAAAAACCATTCACTTAGTGTCTAGCTCTGAAAGTCCAGAAACTCTTGAGAAGATACGTTTGATATTCACTCTACACCCATGCCCTTGGAGCACTTTTCAAACCTCAAGAAGCATGGTATTCGTCCTAATCTAGCCATTAAAGGGCCCAGCAAGCAAAGAAAAACGCCAAGTCACCGAACCCGTATCCATCCATGGTACACTTATGACACATCTTGACATACACGCACCACCGACTAATTAATATCTGCGACCCTCTTTTCGCTTCTCGTTGCGCTCTGCTTCCGTCTTCTGTCTCTTTCGGCTCTCCTGGGCAATCATTTCGCTCAAGTCATCGTCGTACGACCACTTGGCTCCGATGCCCTCTTCCTTCTTGCCCTCATCGAACTTGCGCCGCAGGTCATCCTTGCTGATACCGTCGTGAGTGTTGAGGGAGTCCACGTCGAGAGCAACATCAATGTCACCGGGTTTCTTGCGCTTGCGTGTGTCGTCGTCAGCGCCAAGAACAGGTACACCTGCTCGTTGGGCTTGTTGAGCTTGCTTGAGGTCGTACACCCTATCGCTGCCAAAGAAACCTTCGGCACGGACTTGACGTTCTGGGAGCACAGTGTATGCTGATCGGGGGGCGCTGGACTCTTCTGTGTCGTAACCGCGGCGCTCCTTACGGAGATCCATCTCACCAGCGATGGATGTTTCGACACCTTGACCATAATCAGGCTGTACTGTGCTGGCGTAACCACCAGGAGTCTCAAGACCACTGGGTGTCTCGAGCCCACCTGGAACGTCCTCATCTTCCTCTTCCTCTTCTTCATCCGACTCCTCCTCCTCCTCTTCTGATTCCTCTTCCCGTGGTTGCAGCTCACCCCACAGGTTCTTCTCGACTGGCTCACCAGCTCCTGTTAGCGCTTGCGCCGCACCTTGACCTTGGCCACCGCCCTGTGCAGTGAGGCCAAACACATCACCACCGAACAAAGGCCTGTTGAACTCATCAACGGGTGGTTTACCCCAGCCACCAGGGTGGAAGCCCCACGAGCCTCCTGCGGGTGGTGGTGCATTCAGACCAGGAATCTTCAGAGTAGGATATGATGGAGGAGGTCCAAATCGTTGTTGGTTGATAAGCCATGGTGGCGGCGCGCCCGGGGGCATACCTAGAGCCTCCTTGGTGGCCTCCGTAAGATCACCCGGTCGGAAGTGTTGGTAGTCAACCTCAGACTCCTTGCCTTCGTAGTAAACCTCACCAAATCGTGTTAACTCGGGCTTGGTCTGAAAGCGGAAGAAAGCGTCATAGAGTTTTTGGTAGTCGATATCAAGCTTCCCCATCTTGGGAGCAACACGTTCGCGCTGCTTCTGCTTCAGCGACTGTTCTGCTTGCTTATCGAGGACGGCATCGCGCATCTCGGTAATGCCAGTTTCTGCAATAAATTGGGGGAGGCGGAACGGTGGCTTCTCGATACCCCTTTTTGAAGACAGATATTCTCGCTTCAAGGACCAGTGGGTCGGTACTGGCACGACGTTACGTTGGGCCTTGATCTGGACGAGAAGTCGAGGATCTGAGGAAGAGACATCCTGCCATTCCACCACCTCGGGAATCTTAACGAGGGCCTTGAGCTCTGCAATCGAAAGCTTATTGAGCTGCTTCTTCTTCTTTTTGGATAGCTTGGGTTTTCCAGCGTTTTCTTCGTCTTCATCGGGGATTTCGTCGTCATCGGAGTAGAATACTGTGCCTTGATTTCCAGCATTGGCTTCCTTGGCAATCTCATCCTCTTCCATAGACGCGCCGAACTTATTGAAGATGTCCTTGTACATGGCGTATGCTGGGTCCTGTTCCAGGGTATCATCATCAAGCGCGGGGCCGTCTACAGGGGCGGCATCATCGGCGGTTGCTTCCTTTTTCACCTCGAGATCTGTAGTTGTAGATTCGGGCGCGGCGTCGTTTTCTTCAGGCTCGGCACCCTCAGTTGGCTGCTCGGTCTTGACAGTAGAAGCCTGCAGCGCGTCAGTACATGGAGCAACAAGCTTGGCACAAGGCAAAAGAATAGGGCGCACCTCCACTTGGGCCTTCTTCTGCTCCTTCTTCTTAGCCCTTCGCAACTGGTTCTTGGTCATCTTTGGGGCCGCCATGGCGAATCTGAGGTTGGCGACAGTGGCGTCGCGACCAGGGAGTGTCTTTTGCTTGCTGTGGGATTGGAAGCTTGTGTCGTGAGCTGGAAGATGGCGTATAGACTGATGATGGCGAAAATGGACTGCTTAGGGTCTCTTCCCATGCCCGCAAAGCAGAATGAGCTTGTAAAAAGCAGAAGGATGAAGTAAAGTTGAAGCAAACAAACGTTAAGCTGCGCTAACGGAAAGAAAGCAAGATTGGTCTGGCTTATCCAAGTGGAGCCGTATTTTCGCGACGAGACGAAGTCTAACTAAAGCAAAAAAAGAGTGGAGGAGTACTGAGTCGCGGTAAAGGGCGGCTAGCAGGTATGTTATCAGCTTATCGGGGGCGGCTGTCGGAATAACTACGGGCAGAGGCAAGCCACGTAAGTGAGTTGCAGACTTATTATAGAAGGTACCAAGAAAAGAACCCCCCTGTAGTCCCCCGTGTGTAATCTATCTGGCTTATTCGTCATTTCTATTGGTGCCCCTTGATTTAATTATAGGCCGTACCTTGCCTTAATCCCACCTGCACCATTTTGACATGAACGCTTTTTAACATTTGAAGTCTTGTTACTTGGCAGCATCACTTTTTCTTCTTCTATGGCTTAAACTTGAGCATTATTTTTGAGCCGCAAATACTCTTACGACTGGAATTGAATGTCACGTCACGGCTCCATTCCTGCTCCTCAATAATCGGTCCGCTCTGCCCCGGCCTCGTCATCCTGTCTCTATCTCGATTTCGCGTCTTGGCCTACAGATAGACTCGAGATAGCACATCACGAACCTCGATAAGCGATGAGCATATTCTTTCTTCGACAATTATAGTCTTTCCAACTATTGCCTCGGCACTTGTCGCTCGTTATCGAATCGAATACGTATCTCGTTTGGCCGCAAAGTTCCATCTTTGTATGTTGCGCCGTTAAACGTCGCTACGATAACCTCCTTGACTACCTATTCTGAACCGCCAACCACAAACACAACATATCCTATCCTATGATGGAAAAGTTTCCCGACTTCGTCGATACGCCCGTGGACGAGTCCCCCGAAAATCCTCCCGGTTGGGCAAACGGCGCGCCCCCTCACCCCTCAGATCGATGGCTTCCCTCCTCGAGACAAGATAACAGCTGGTCGTCAGGGCCCCGTGGACACAACCGACAAAAAAGTCTCACGGATGCTATTCGCACAATAAGAGGGCGCAATGGCAGCGTCAGTCAGAATGCCCACGAGATCGCCGATGCCTTGCGCGCCCCCGTATCTCCAAAACTCATTGTACGCCCGTCCTACCCTTGGCCGCGCCGAGTCTTGACTAAACACAAGTGCTGACCTGATGTTGCGCTACACAGATCCTGTGCCTGTTGTGGTACGCTTCTTCTGCGCTCACAAATACTTCCTCCAAGTCCATCTTAATAGCGTTCGACAAGCCCGCCACCTTGACGCTCGTCCAGTTCGCCTTTGTGTCATCACTATGTGTTGTCATGGCATGGCTCGCAACCATCTTTCCTGTCCTACGGACAAGGATCACTGCTCTAAAGCACCCGATTCGAAAGCCTACGCGCGATGTTATCAGAACAACTCTTCCTCTGGCGGCATTCCAGATTGGTGGCCACCTCCTAAGCTCGACGGCAACCTCCAAGATCCCTGTATCACTCGTCCACACCATCAAGGGTCTCTCGCCCCTGTTTACTGTCCTCGCTTATAGACTCGTGTACGACATTCGATACCCAACGACCACATACCTGTCTCTGATTCCTCTAACGCTCGGTGTCATGCTGGCTTGCTCTGGCAAGACCACCTATGGCGGAGAGCTCAGTGGTGTTATTCAAGCTCTCTTGGCTACCGTTATCTTTGTCACCCAGAACCTTTTCTCCAAGAAGCTCTTCAACGAGGCTGCCAAAGCCGAAGCTGAGTCGCCACATTCTTTGCCAAAGAAGCTGGATAAGCTCAATCTGCTCTGCTACTCGTCAGGCATGGCCTTTGTTCTCACCATGCCGATCTGGCTATGGTCTGAGGGATTTGCGCTTCTCAAGAACTTCTATCATGAGGGTTCGATTGACTTAAATGAGCATCCCAATTCAATGGACCATGGACGATTGACCCTCGAATTCATCTTCAACGGCGTCTTTCACTTTGGACAGAATATTCTAGCCTTTGTCCTTCTCTCCATCGTTTCTCCTGTTACCTACTCGGTCGCCAGTCTCATCAAGCGCGTGTTTGTTATTGTTCTGGCTCTAGTATGGTTTAGGAGTCCAACGACGCCCCTTCAAGGTGTTGGAATTGCCCTCACCTTCCTAGGCCTGTACTTGTATGACCGAACAAAAGCGGGCAACAAGGCTGATCAGAAGGCTCAGTCGATGCAAAGCAAGAGATCTTCACTATTGCCCATCACTAGTAATGGCATGCGGCCCACGCCGATTATGGAATCTCCTCAAAGTACTGAACTCACGCCGCACTCTTATCCTTACCACGAGGGTTACTTTGGTCGCTCTGCCGCAGCAGATGACTTCAAGAAGACAGACAATGACGGTGCCCGTAGCCGTACTCCGGGTACTAGCAACGGAGGCTGGCTCCCTCCAGGCACGAAGCAGGAAGCTACATGGCAACCTGGTGATCGGGTTGCTGGTGTCTCGTGATGTACTTTCATGAGGCGAAATGTGACTTTCTTGGGTTGGCTGGGAGTTTTTAAATTTAAACAAAAATGATTAGGAGCAAGAGTTTTCCGTAAAGGCATGCTTTATATCCAAGCAGTCTGGATAAAGAGTTTGGATTCTTGTATGACATATCATGGATTGGCGTTTTTCTGTGAGACGAGACACACAACGACGCTTGTGAGGCGCTCTCAAGAGGTGCCTAGTACAATGTATCATTACGCGGATATGGAATGACAATATTGAGGGTTTTTGATAGACAAGACGCCAGCGCAGCCTGGGGCGATATATGAATGACATGGTATGCCACAAACTTGATGATTATGCGTGTATTCTATAATGGGTATTAATCTATCAGCCATTCCTCTACTTCAACCCCTATACTTCTCCCTATCCCTCGTATCACCTCCCACGCAACGTTAATCCTCCATTTACCTCCTCGATCCATGACATCTCCTGCTCCTCCCACCCTCGTCAACAACCGTAGACTCGCAAGCGTTGATACAGCCATAGCAACATCTGCATCCAGACCAGCAACACCCACGGCAGTGCCGTCCGCCCACTCGGTCCGCACAGCAGCAAAGATGGCCATCATGCGCTCGAGCACAAAGGCGTGCGCACCGAGAAGCTTGCGCGCAATCTTACGGTGCTTTGTACGTGTTGCGCCTCGGGCAACGATGCCTCCGCGACGACGTTTGCGGCCGTGATGATATGTCGAGAAGAGCGTCAGGTCGTGCCGTGTTGCATTGTGGGAGGCGAGGTAAGCTGCGAGAAGGAGGAGGCGGGCCGTCGTGGGGAGGAGGTTTGTCAGATCTGTCGCTGATACGGGAGATTTAGTCGATGCAGTGTCGACGGTTTTGTTCTTTGGTCGGACAGAGACAATACTCGGGTTAAGGAGCGACTCGTCCTGGAAATGAACTCTACCTGCGATGAGCAGCTTGGAGAACTCCTTTGGCGTATGCGTTCCTGCTAGAATGGGTGTTGTGAAGCGTGGCCAGAGCGCATGGCAGCTGTGTTTGAACGAGGGCAGCGTGCGAGAGGCTGATTTAGTGAGAGAATCGTATACAGCGGCGCAGAAACGAGTCCAGAGATCGGCGGTTTCTTGTTGTGTGCATGTAGGCAACGTATTCGGCGGTGTGAGGGCGAGAATGCGAACAAAGTCCTTTTTCTCATAGGGCGGGAAGAGGAGATGTGCTGATGAGGGTGAGCGTAGGAAGCTGGCGGGCGGAGAAGTGACGATGAAGACGCATGTGAGGCATGGGATCTATATTACATATATGTTAGCTTTCCATTTGTAGATACCGTGGATGGTTGGATACTCACAATCTCTGACAACCGCGCCAGAGCTGGTAACAACGTAGGAGGCGCATCTCGTTGCCGATCAATAGCATCGAGAACCAACACAAAGCGCCATCGCGGATCCCTCGCCGGATACTGAATCATCTTGACCATCTCAACCGTCAACTGCGCCAACGTCTCGCACCGTCGTGGAACATCCTCCCACTGCAGCGCTTCAGCGACCTGTCCAACTATACGTTCAAACAGGTGTCTTCCCGTGATGCATTGCACAGAATTGACCACCGCAGCTTGCAGACCGCCCGAGGTAGCATCGTTGTTGACGTTTGCGACGAGATCGGAGACGAGTTGGGTGACAATGGCGGATTTGCCTGTTGCTGTTGCGCCGTGAACTACGAGATTTCGACAGGGAGCTGCTTCGGGCTGGAAAAGAGTTAATGTCAGTTGCAATTCTTCTTGTGAGATACAGAGACGGGTAATCGGTAAACGTACATGTAGGAGCGTTGCTAGGGAACGAATCTGGTGTTCTCGACAGAGAAATGATTGGGATAGAGACGTTAATATGACCTCGTCTGGGAGGCGAAAAAGAGATGCCATGTTTTTTTCCCTTTCCATACAAGGCGATATCACCTTGTTTGGGTGTGATTGCTAAAATTCAGGTTCATTAAAGTCGTCCCAAGATAAGGAGACGCGTTTGGCGTGTAGGCTTGCACGGCCCAAGACGTCACTCGGGAAATTGTCGGCCGAGTGCCGACTTATACCGTATGCATCCATTCACTTAAACAGATTCAGTACCTACCCATAGGTTAATCAACGTCTGTATAAATGAGAGCCGGGTTGGTCAATAATAATGAAATCAGATAAGTTTCTTCGAAACATATATTCCTCGTCATGCAGGTTCCTATTCGTTCTAAAACGCCCCATCCAAATGCTATACCTAGACTATATAAAATCCATTGTCTAACCCCAACGCCTTTGCCATGCTCATCAAAACAGAATGGTCATATTCGCTTTTATGTGAGTTGGTTTGTCACCAAACACCTTGTTCCACCAGTGGTTCCATGTCCTCAACTCCTCGTAAAGATCATTTATCAGCGCCTCTGGCTCCCACACTGGTACAGGCGTGCCCTGACCAGACTGCGTCTGTGTAAACCCATGACCTCTTCCCGGGGCCTGAACGGTGATTCTTGTTCCGGAATTGACCCAGTTCCTTCGTACGTCGTTGATAATATTATCCGTGAAACTCTTAATGCTGTTCTCCACTTGAGAGGCAACCACCCCATGTATTTGGAAGCCAGCAAGCAGAATCTCTGCTCTGGGCGAGTAGTCATCAATGTCGACCATGTCAAAGACATATGACTCTGCTCTAACAAAACCACCCCGTAGGTCCTTGTAGACCTGCACAATCTCGCTCCAGGAACCAGAAGACATCCCAGACAAGACCAGGCCATGAAGAGACGGCCATAGACTGTTTGACAGAAACAACATTTGTATGATCAAGTGGGTTTGTTCAGCCTGCAGTTGCCCGTTTGTCTGACCCAGTTGATCTAAGCAGCTGACCAAAGCCCGTAATAGATCGAGTAAATGCGGCAATTCATTTTCAGTCAGCTCACGGGGGATCACATACCGAGTCAACAAGACTCGCATTGCGTTCACGTAAACTTCAACCATTGGAAACGCAGAGCTCTCGACAAACGCAGCACGAATGACAGCTGGAAGCATTTTGCCAAGAATGAACGACAAAATACCCGGGTTCTCCATTCCTTTGTGTAAGAGCTCCACTTCATCCCGAAGCTTGTCGTCCTTCAATGAGAGCTTGAAGTTGTTAAAGAGGAAAAAGAAGAGTTGGTGGATGACCTTGGTATCGCCCTCACTCAACCTAAGTCCATAGGAAGCCATGCCAGCCACTTGTAGTTGGGGATCTTGAACAGATGGCGAGTACTCTTTGCTGATCTGATAAAAATAGTCATCAACCGTACAGACATCTGAGCCATGTGCTCGAATGAGAGCAATGATGTCCCGAACGAAAGCCACGTAGCTAGGGTGCTCGGATGTGTCGTGGGCCATCGTCCGCAAATCGCCTTTGATCTGCTGCATTACCAGCTTCAACGTTTTTGAATGTTCAGACATGATAACCTTTCTCAGCGCTGGTCCAGCATCTCTTAGTGACTTTCGCATCCATGATATAGTGAATTCGAACAGGTCCCGATTCGTGTTGTAATCGGGGTTGATGGCAAGTCCTGTGACCGCTTCTGGAACAAAATCCTTTTGCTGTCGCCGGAGCTCCTCCGCAAATTGGTTCTCGTACGATAAGTATGAACGTGGTTTGACAATGGACAGAGCCCAGATTTCAGAAAGGGGAAAGCCGGCTTCGTTAAAATCGTCGAAGCCGTGCTTGAGAAGCGTTGTCATGAACAAGACTAGATTTCTTCTTTGATCAAGACTGAGCTTGGCTGGAACGTCCTCAAACAAGCCATACTTTCCGTGCTTAAACATTGTAGAAAACCGCAAAAGACCTCCATTGATAAATCTCACAGCAAGTCGAGCCGTTAGAATCACTACTTGCTCGGTGCATTGTGATCTTTCGATGGCCGCTGTGGGGGAGGTTTCTCGTTCTCCGCGCGGAGAGAGAATGCATCTCGCCATTGAGAAATAGCAACTAGATAAGTCATGATCAAGAACCAATATGGCATCGTCCGCCTGGGCCGAGTTCAAAATTTGGCTTTCGCTTTGTTGACTTTCTTCGTCATCTTTGAACTCGTCGATGCGAGACAAGAAAACATCCAGAGTAGACAAGGAAGCTCGAAGAATAGACCAATCTAGTTCTGGAGGGTATGCACCAAAATGCCTAAACACTTGTTGCAGTTGCAGAGTGTTCAAGGCGTATGTGGCAGCTTCCAAGTTGGGAGCGTGTTGCATAACATCTAGAGACGCCGTAACAGACATATACAGCACATCCGTCACAGCTCGCCTATTCATCGCCACCATGGCCTTGATCAAGTCCGGGTCGATTGTGTTGCTCGAGTCTTTGGACATTGCCAGAACTTGTTGTTGCATATCTGACTGTACTGAATCGAATTGCTGCATCATGGACTGGAAGAAGGTGTTCCGCCACTGAGTGAATGGCCTGAATGAGGTCGTGACTTCTCCTGAAGAGATAATGAACTTGGCCAATTGGTTCCACGCTCGCAGATTAATCAGGCATGCTTCTTTATGAGAGCTGGCGGGAACAACAAGCCGCTCGATCAAGTGAGCACCCAGGCGAAGCTCTGCTGGAGAGGCCCAGAAAAGGGTACAGAGAAGGTCATGGTGGTTTCGCAAAGCAGCCAAGTCGCGCTCATGGATTGTCTGCTCCTTGAGAAGTTGTCGGTTATGGTTTGGCATTGTACGAGCGATCAAATTTCGAATATCTTTCAGGGAACCCATATCACTCAACTTCTTGATACTCAGCGCAACGAGCTTGAGGAAGATGTGGAAACATTTGTCAGCTTTGTCCACGGCCAGTGATGGATTACCGCCCAGTTCATCCAGGAATTTAGGAGATGCGTACACCTCTTCGTTGCGAAGATGAGCAAGGTTCTGTGAGCCAAAGAAGTCAAAAATGACACCGATCACCGCCACGCACTTACGCCAACCCCATTGTTGGACAAGATAGTGGCAACGACCAACTAGCGCACGACAGTAGTTGTTAAAGCTCGGTGACTGTCGTGGATTATCTTTGTAGACCTGGAAAACCTTCTTGAGTAGCTTCTGGGGTAAACTCCAGCCATCAACGACCGTGTCATGTCGTCTACCTGCAATGATGATTCCCTTGTCGTTGAAATCGGTAAGTGGAAGAAGAAGAAACATATTTTTCCACAAGCGCTCATGCTCGTTTACATCAAGACTCGTTGACGCATCCGGGGTGACCATGACAGCATAAAGAGTATCCCAAAAGGATGCCCGAGGAATGTGAGCATGCTCCAGAACTTTCATGGCAATCACCCAAGCGTGAATAAAAGGCATATCGTCTCTCAAACCTCGCTCTCGAATCCGCGAGTTTTTGAGACCATCATAGGCTTTCGAGATTTGGTCCATACCCGCCATTGTAAGCGAGGTAATGGCGGTTTTGGCCAAGTTCTTAAGCAGATCCTCCATTTGAAATTGCTCGCTCATCAAAGATGCCTCGCCTTGACAAAGTCTCAGAGAGAGGAGTGTAGCAAGAAGAAAATGATCGTAGACGCTTGCAATTAGGGAATACTGAGGTTGTGTGGTGTTGTCGTGGCGTCCTAGAAGGGCTTTAATGCGGCTGTTGAATCCTTGTAGTACCTCAAGCGCCCGGCATACAAACGATTTGAGGTGCGTTTGGTCTGTAAGACTCAGGGAATCCATCATGAATCTCATGATAAATTTGGCAGCACTTGGAGCAAATTTTGGGTCTGGGGCTTCCACGTCTATCGAGATGCGTTCTAGTTGATCCGCAATCGAGTCGAGAAGAACACCCAGTTCAGAGGACACTTGAGCATTCCAAGGGCCCCATCTGAGAACTTGGTCACCAAAGTTAAACGATGTTCGCGGTCGAGCTTCAAGCAAACGTTGGCATGTAGCCGCGCTTGATGCTGATTCGAATGCGCCGCTGCCAACTAGGGTTGACTCGTGGAAGTATACACGAGAGTCCAAGGGAAAGGTCTCAAAATGATGAGTGTACTGGGTTCCATACGGGCCCAGGCCATGAAGCTTCTCTCCATCCACCTCGATGGACTGAACTGGCTCAGAAGTTTGAACTGTCTCCGCAGGGATAGGATCATTCGCGTGTCTAAATTGCGGTGCTTCAACGTCAATACGCCGAGGTCTAGTCTGCTTCCGGAATCGTGATTTATTCTGATTCCGATGTAGTTCTTCAAGCTCTTTATCGAGTCGAAGCGGCACCGGTTCTTCTTCAGGGGGTGGACTGGTCGGGTTGGATGTATCTGGCCCATGATCAAATGCCATCAGGCTCGAAGCAGAAAAGTCCCCACGTTGTTTTCGGTACAAACGATCAAGGCGTCTCTTGGTTACGTTGAAAGAGAAACTACTGGTCTGATCCGCTTCATCCATTTCCAGTTGAGCAGGTCGCGCAACTCCCGAGCCAGACCGAGCCAGCCGTTCGTTGGTGCGCGAAATTTGCTTCCCTCGAGGTCCTGTGGTGTTGCTGTCCGTCTGGTATCTAACGGACCCCGCCTGGCTCACCTGTTTGACTAAACGACGAGCTGCTCCTGAGGGCATAGTCCTGCGTGGTGGGATGGATGAGCCATTTCCAGATGTTTCGCGTAGGGGTTGCTTAAACGCCCTGGGTTTCGGCTTCGGCTTCGTTTGCTTGACTTTTCGGGCAGCAGTTACTGACTGGCGCTGAGCAATTGAGCCGCTCCTCCAGTTGTTTAAAACAGAGGTGGCATCAATATGATCCTCTCTGGTAGCAAGTTTAATGAGCTTTTTACCAGGGCTACTCCGACCCATATCCTGACGTCGAGTGGCAGATCGTGCAGCAATCTTCAGGAACTGGGGTGCGCCAGGCTCAACAACGTCAAGAATACTTAATCGAGGCGGCGCATATGACCTGCTAGCGTTCTTTGACCGTTTCTTTCCGTTTGACTTTCGTTTTGATGTGGGCTGGCGGTATTTCTTCTTCACAAGCTCCGCGTCGGGCACAACAGCACCTCGAGTTCCAGAAAGCATGCTCGTAATCCTAGGCTGATGAGGGCCTTTGGGCGCTGAAGGCTTTTGATGTGTCTTGGAGCTTTTGTGACGTTTTGCTGACCCTTGAAAAGACTCTGAGAGCTTCAACTGTCGTTTTCGTGCAGTAAACATAGGGTCAATAAAGTTATCCTCAACCACAGATCCCCCATCATCGAACAGCTCCTCTGGAACAAGCGCCGGCGGCTCATCTTGGATGAGAAGACGCGTCTGGTTGTGAAACAGGTCATCTGTGGTTTCTTGTAGTGGAACAGGTGCTGGTGTAGGAGTATCATCATCTGATTCATCAAAGAACATCTCAAGGGCTGCAGAAGCATGTGGTGAAGCGATGCGTCTCTGTGCCACACCACGCTTTATTTCTCGTTCAGGCGAGTAAGCAACAGGCCGCTTATACCTGTCTTTTGGGAGCTTAGTAGGGCCGGATTGCTGGTCCAACCGTAGCCACGACGCAGGAAGTACTCCTCTGATCCGACGGCCGACAGTGTTCAGAATCTCGGAGCCACTCTCGGAGCCAGAATCAGATCCAGATTGGGATGCAGTATCTTCACCATCTGGTTGCAGGGCGGTTTCTGGTCCAGCAAGTTCATCCTCGGAGTCGTTCAAATTTACCATGGCGGGTCTTTGAGTGAGCCTTACATACGACTGAGCTTGGCCCGTTTGTACTAGAGGAGATTGCGGTGATTTATGTTGAGGGTTTTCAATAGCAGGTGCTGATTCACCATCATTTCGCCTCGAGCTGCGTTGCGCAGCAGGCGAGTCTGTAGCCGCCAATCCCAATCTAAATGCAGAAGCAGGCTCGAGAGGGTCACTGTCGATAACATCATATCTCTTGCGTTTTCGCGTAGACGATTGAGACGGGGAGGCTTGTCGTTTGCTGCGTTGTCTCGATACTGAGGTTGGTGGTCGGCTAAGTAAATCCTTCAGAGTTGGAAGGTCATCGCCAGCCATACTCGTGTTTTCTGTGTCGCCTGTTGAGCTTGCCTGACTACTAGGCCCGGCGCGATCGTTCATGGGTGATGTCTTGGGTGGCGAGGGCGAGGGAACATCGAGCGTATCCAAGTTATCCAGAAAGTCCTCTAGGCCTTTCAGTTGGCTCTCATCGGACACATCTGGTAGATGCGACCCTTGACTATCATCTTCGAAGTCCTTATCTTGCGAAGCTTCCTGTTCAGCTTGTTGTCGGCGCCGCTTTTCTCCTTCGATCGCAAGTCTAAGCGGCCGAACACCATGCTTCTTGAGAATGCTAGAGTAGCGTGTCATCTCAATAGCGTACGGGCGCTCCTGGATTGGCTTTCGTGGACGAAGAGACCGCTCATAGCGAACAGCTGTCTGCCGAGCAGCCTGGTGTTCGGCGTCGGCACCCAACTCCTGACTTTGTATGGGGGCTTGATGATGATCATCCCCTAAAATCAACAAGGCTGGAGGGTGTACGACATCTCGACTACTCGAGAACTCTGGAGGAGGTGATGATCGTTCAACGTAGCTCTCCGATATACCGTCGTTGGCTGGGCGCTTCTGTTGGACTTGATTCGGCGAAGGGAAGTCGGCTCCCGTAATTGGCTGTTGAAGGTTAAAGTTGTCGACATCCGGTAGATCGACATCAGAATGCGCCGGTGAAAGAGGCGAGGATGAAGGTATAGAGTACGCATCGGGTATCAGATTATTCGGTTCTGGTGGGCTTGTTGCCGTTTCGAGTATTCGTGAGGGTGTCTTTATTGGAATAACAGGTTGGAGAAGCTCTTGTGATGAATCTGGGACATCCCAAATGTCGTCGTCCTGTTTCTTCTTCTCGCTGCCGTCAACGGTCCGGTCAATTTTCTGTTCGGTATCGTTCTCATTCGTTAGGGCAGGTTCTGGTAAGGACGGCAATTCCTGGCTCTCGAAACCATCTTCTTCCTCAGAATCCGGGACTTCTCCCAGCTCCTTCCAGTTGCTCATGGTCCATATACGGCATTATCTTGTTGAATGCATGATTTCGAGTCGACGTTATGGACTATGTTGTATAGTATGTCAGAGGTCAATCAAAGGTTCAAGCAGGAAAGGTCATGCTTTAAAGTGGTGATCGCGTTTCAACAGGTACGTATAGTTCGTTAATTGATTTCATCATGGGCGTGGCGGGGGAACGCGGTCGAGGAAACCGGAAGACGCGTCGGCCCTGAGGCAAGAAACACGCTAAGATAAGCAGGTAGTGGGCCAAGCTCTGGAAGCTTTAGCGCGTGTTAACGCCGTAGATCCGCTAATTTTCAGTTGCCCCAATTATCCCGAGTCCATGAAAGTCCGGCTACCCTTAACTTGTTATACTTGAGACTTGCTCGAGGCAATATCCTTTTGACATCGAATACCGTCATACTCCTTCTATAGAGACCATACGATGCATGTATTCGAGAGAGCGTTGCCGTTGGCATTAACCGTCTTTTGCGGCGTCGTTGGAGGTTAGTTATATCTCATATTGTCACAACGTCTTGATACTCACCACTTATGTTCAGGATTCTACACTTTCCAGCCAATATTTGCCCAGGATGCACAGAAAAAGGTCGACCCCGCACAAATGTATGGTCAAACTTGGTTCTGTTTGAGAGCATGCTAACCATTAGATGCTTTCAGTACCGAGAAAAAGACTGATCCGGCCCCTGCCACGAAATGATGATTATCTACCTAAGAAATTCAAAACAATTCCTAGGCTCATCATGTATAATTGTAGAACAGTGTGGAAATTTCATGCCCTTTGCATTGGAAGGATTTATTTATTTAGTCGTTAACGATGAGTAGAATTAGTCTCCGAAAGGAACCATGACGAACTGATAATACTAAAGCTTCATACTCAATTAGATCAGTTGTATAGTTAACTGCTATTCTAACGTTCTTTCTAAGACTGGAGATCTAAATTAGTATACATGGAATCCTACAACTCATATACCACTGGTTTACTCTGCATAAGTCTATCAAAACATGGGAGGCTCCAGCCCCCAGAGCAAACTCTCCCAATCTATTCCATCCAGCTCCATGTTCAAGCCGAAATCATTCAATTCCTGGGTAGAGAGCCTAACACCATTGGGTGTTGCATCTGTCGACATCACGGCAGCCGCCGATGATGAACTGGTTCCTGTGAGTGGAACATCTTCATAACCAGCCGACTTTGGTGGGCGTTGCTCGCTCCCCCTACCCACCGGCAGTGTGACTTTGTGTTTCTTCATGACCTGTCTCAGAAGATCCTGAAGGCGAGCCGTGGTCTTGGAGTAATCCTTGGCTGCCTCAAATATGTTCCACGCATCATTCAAGTCCCTTCGTCTGAGCTCTTTCTCCTGGGGATCCACCCCCAAGATGAGGTCTAATAGGACAACAATACTAGAGATGAAGACGCTGTGCATAATCACACACAATCTGAGTCTTGTAGCGGCATATTTCATATTCTCCATTTCTATCTGGAGTTCCGTTTGTATCACTTTCTGAGCTGAATCAAGGCATACACGTCGCGACTGAGCATATTCAGGCTCGACTGCCCCGCGAGCAAGATACGGGAGGTGAAGCTTGCATCGTTGTCCATGGGCGAGGAGTTTCATTGTGTGCCGCTGAATAGAAATGTCTGGCCTTCTTCGAGCATCTGTGGGAGGCAATTTCTCTAAGTCCTCGACATCCGCCTTCAAGAACGAAGGAAGCTCCTCCATGTATCGTTCGACGGCAGCATCAATTTCCAGTACAAGGGCGTATGCGTTGCTGTCTTGGTTCGAAGGTTGGTTTGGATATGAGAGGGGGGCTCGATCAATAAATTCACGAACCAGCTCAGACAGTCGTAGTCTCTGTAGGAAATAGGACATGCTCGTCGGCTGAGTTATTGGTTGATCCACCATCTCCTCCCCATCCACGAGGTCTTCGTCGTTGGCGTTCAGAGGTTTCCTGACAGTCATGTGCTTGGTGTTGATCAAGTATGTGCCCTCATATAGGCCTGCAAATCGAGCCAACATCCTAAACAACGGTTAGAGAAGTGAGAACTGAGGAGTTAGGACATGAAGCCTTACGTATCTGTGGCGACGAGATACCACCAAACTCGTCGACCAACTTCCGCCCTTAGGTTATCGAGTTGCCCTGAAGTTGGGTTATGAGGATGGTCAAGACGATGTAAACCAAGCTCACGGCCTATCGTGATGGCTTGGAAGAGATAGTTTCGAGCCCTTATTGAAATGCCTTCTAGGTTCATCAAGACAAAACTGATAATGATGAGCCCTTGAACACTCTCCAAAGATATCTCTGCTCTTCTCTGAGCCGCATCAAAGACATCCAGTGCCGACTTGAGCCAGCTGAACGCCTGGTTGTTAGCCTGTAAAAAGTCGGAGAACAGCTCGGTCGCGTCATTGTCTATTACTGTCCAACAATACGTGACTTTGGTGCATATCGCAAGCAACAAGAACACGGAGCACAGATGAATGTTTTCACCCCTTTCTATTGCGTCGTAGACTATGTCCACTAGATCGCAAACGCTTGGGCTGTGAATAACGTGATGCAAGTAGGTGATGACCGTGGTGTACTTGTCAACCAGCACCCTGGCCTCCTCTCGTTGAGGCAACCAAATGCATTTTGTAGGCTCTAATGAAAGAACCCCGGACGGAGCGTTTGGAACTTGAAAGAGGTAGCAGGATGACTGAGTGATGACGCGAATAGGACAAATACGAAAAACAATGCCGTCTACCAGCACCGATTCCTGAAAGTAGGTATATAAGCATCATGATCAGTTACAGCGAGGTGTTTGGGTTGGCTCACCGATGGTTTCGGGCCAAGACATGTGCTCTCCAACCAAAGAGCATCAGCCGTCAGATTCTGAACATTGAGAGGTAAAGGCTGCTGCGGCTCGAGTTGTCTCTGGGGTACAGTTTCATTCCCTTCCGTACTTGATGCGGTGGTTGGCGATGCCTGGGCACCAGACTCAGACTTGGTGCTCCGCTCCGCAAGCAGCGCCTCCAATCTCTCCAGACGGCTAAGAATATCCGACTCCCGGTCCATGGACTGCGGACCTCCGCGTTTGGCAATCGACCGTGAGCCCGGAGCCGTTGTTCGGGGTGGGTCCTGAGGCTGGCATTGGACTCCGCGGCTTGTGCAGTTATCGCAAGGGAAGACACGACTGCACCTCAACTTGCGCAGGCGGCAGAAATGACATGATACAGGCCTTTGGCGAGGCTGGCGTCCCATTGCTACAGTTGTATCAAGTTTCTAGTCCTGTTGTAAAAGTGTGAATGAATAATGTTAAACAATGGACGGAATAGTCAGTGACCTTCCATGGAAACTCCGCGGACTATCCGTGGCTCCAGGTCCGGCTCGGGGCATCTAATTATTAGATTCCATCACACTTCGGCTTGCCAATGATTCTATTAATTGGTTTTGATTGGAAAATCTATGCAGGATGCAGAATACTATGCACAATATGGTTAGGGTTCTTGTTGATATCCAATCTCTGTCATCATCGACTGCGGCCTGGATCATCTACACCCACTTCTTATCTACTCCCATCTCCGGCTTTGGCCTATGGACCCGATGTTGAGACACGGACTTAAGTAATTGTCCATTAATATTCTCGGGGAACTGATTACTTCGTAGAAATCGGTGCCAATCGGTAAAAAGGTCGACCAACTGGTGAACATAGTATATAAGAGCTCTGTTCCAGCTCTTCAAACCTCTTTTGGATCTTCAGTTTTACACGAACTTTCTGGTTACTTTATTTGTACTGTCAATCTATCAACAAACGTACATTTTTTGAGCTAGAAGACTAGACCCGACAGCTTCGATATAACTTTCATATCAACACAAGACAACATGGAACACCGGGAGGTCGACGATCAGCAGGCTGGTTCCGCCACTCCAACACTAGTAATCAATGCAGATGAGAAGCAGGAAAGCGATCTGGAAGGGGGATCACTATCAGTCGACCTCGATGACACCAATGTTGTGAACTGGGACGGCCCAGAAGATCCAGCCAACCCTCAGAATTGGTCAATGAAGAAGAAGACGATTACAGTTGCAATTGTTTCCTCCATTACCTTTGTCACGTAAGGACATTGTAAGTTTATTCAAATCATTAAAATGCTGACTCTCATAGACCACTGGCATCCTCAATCTTCGCACCAAGTATCGATCAAGTCATGTCCGACTTCAACTCGACCAATGAGCAACTGGCATCGTTTATCGTTTCCGTATACATTCTTGGTTATTGTTTCGGTCCATTGTTCGTGGCTCCTTTGTCTGAGATGTACGGTCGACTTCCACTGTACCACGGCTGTAACGTTCTCTTTATCATCTTCAACGTGGCTTGCGCCCTATCCCCAAACTTGGGTGCTCTGATTGCGTTCCGGTTTCTTGCTGGCCTTGCTGGTTGCTGCCCACTTACAGTAGGGGCCGGGTCGGTGGCCGATATGATTTCTCAAGAAAAGCGTGGAGCTGCCATGGCTTCATGGGTCCTTGGTCCTCTGCTTGGGCCGGTGGTTGGACCTATTGGTAAGTGTACCGTCTGTACAAGCCATACTTGAGTGGTCGCTAACAACTCCAGCTGGTGGGTATCTGGCAGTAGCCAAAGGTTGGCGCTGGTCGTTCTGGGTCGTGGCTATTGTGGTACGTAAATAGCAAAAGTGATACTGGACCGAAGCTGATACACTATATAGTCCGGTGCGATCACAATCCTTGCCCTTGTCTTCATGGAAGAGACATACGCATATGTTATTCTTGAAAAAAAGACCAAGAAGCTTCGCAAGCAAACAGGCAATACCAAGCTCCGTTCTGCTTTAGACAAGGGAATTACCACTAAAGAGCTGTTCAGCTTGGCCATGGTACGACCGACCAAGATGCTACTCTTCTCACCTATTGTTTTTTCCCTCTCGCTCTATATGGCTGTTGTTTATGGATACCTCTACCTTCTCTTCACAGCCATGCCTTTGTTGTTTGAGGGACAGTACCATTTCTCAACTGGGGAAGTTGGCCTGTCTTATCTTGGTATCGGTGTGGGTTCAGTCTTAGGACTCGCCATTGCTGGAGTAACGTCAGACCGTCTCGTGGCATATCTGGCTAAGAAAAACGGAGTAAAGGCAAAGCCAGAATACCGACTTCCGATTATAGCTGGAGGGTGTGTTATGATCCCGGCAGGTCTGTTCCTATATGGATGGTCTGCTGAGAATAAAAACCACTGGATCTTGCCCATCTTGGGCACTGGTTTAGTGGGTAGTGGTCTTGTTATCATGTTTGTGAGTTTTCAGGCCAAGACCAAAGCCTTCGGGTCCAGTTTACTAACATCAACCTGTAGTTCTCCATCTCGGTTTACTTGGTCGACGCGTTTGTCGAATACGCAGCATCTGCTACTGCCGCAAGCACTGTACTCCGAGCATTGGGCGGGGCACTATTACCCATGGCTGGTCGAGACATGTACGATAGTTTAGGTTATGGCTGGGGGACTTCATTGCTAGGCTTTATTGCCGCTGCAGCAATTCCACTGCCACTGATATTTTTCAAGTATGGTGAAAGAATTCGAAGCAAGAACTTGTTTAGTGTCGAGTTCTAGTTGAGAGAACTGTGGCTTTGGCAGGGTTTGGAGTAGCACGTTAGATGCCATCGTAGGATGACACAAAAGAAAGACGGCGGTAAAATACTTGAGTAGATAAAAGTTAGTACAATCTCCAATTCATAATTAGCAATTCTCATCACAGTATACTCATCTGTATACATTTAAAGTGACAAACCCGTGCATAAGCTGCTCTGAGGTCATCTATTGTTAGACTGATTGTCATCGTGTGTTGAACGCCCTTGGTTATATTACCTTTAAAACTCCAAACGCAAATAATTCTTGTAGATTCTCGAATGTGAAATATGAGGAGCTTGTATCAGATTGAGTGAACTCGTTATTACTGACATAAAGATAACGACCTCGGTTCCAGGCGCTTGGTTCAGCACCTTGAAGTTCCAGCCAATGAATGGCTCATGAGATTTAATGACAAGTCCAGGTCGCGCAAAACCGGCAACAAGGAAGAGAGATAATCACGTGACTTCCACCTGCAACCAATCCAAGCCCAAGGCCGAAAGGACCCATCGTATGATTGCTCCCCGTCTTTGTCTTTGCTAATTCTGACATTTCCCGAATAAACTCGTCGTCTTGAACCTCTCTCGAACTCGCTCTCCACGCCCAACGCTCGCCCCCCAATTGAGCTTCTCCCCGCCTCGTCCTCCGCCCGATAAATCCATAGCCCACGATGCTGCGCACACCGGCCACCAACCTGCTGCGCAAGAGCCTTGTGCGCAGCTCTCCCGCCCTGGCCTCGCGAGCTGCCTCGACTCACGCCATCTCCAACCCGACCCTCGCCAACATCGAGAAGCGATGGGAGGGCATGCCTCTTCAGGAGCAGGCCGAGCTCTGGATGGCTCTGCGTGACCGCATGCAGGCCAACTGGACTGAGCTGACCCTCCAGGAGAAGAAAGCTGGTGCGTCTTAAACTCTCGGTGCTCCTCTTCCTCCACTGCGAAAATACCTCCAATCCCGCGCTGCCGATATTGTTGCGTCACAACCCACAACCACAACCACAACCACAACACTTAGCCTTCTCAAAATCATCAATTCACTCCGCAACCCGTCGATTACACTTCTTCAGCCTTGCACTGGAGCCTCCGCGAGCCTCAATTGCATCATGTAGACCCAATTCATTCAATTCGTGCTTCTGATTGGTAGATGGGGTCCTCTGAGCAATAGCTTTCCCCGTTTCCATAAACCATAAACGACCTATCCCCTGCGTACCGTCCAACTGCGTCACCAACCAGAAAACTAACTCAAATTCTCTCAATAGCTTACTGGATTGCTTTCGGTCCTCATGGTCCCCGCGCCGTTGACCCTCCCGGAACCGGTGCCCGTGTTGCTTGGGGTGTCTTCATTGGTGTCGCTGCCAGTGTCGGTCTCTTTGGCCTCGTCCGCCTCGTCGCCAAGCCCGCTCCTTACACCATGACCCAGGAGTACCAGGAGGAGACCAACGAGTTCCTCAAGGTATGTCTCCTTATCTATATATCGGATACAAGCAATCGGCTAACAATGGCCCCCAGAACCAAAAATCCGACCCCTTCACTGGTATCACCTCTCCTGGCTACGCTGGCAAGGGTATGGTCCAGTCTCCTCCCAAGGCCAACTAAATTCAATACACAACGTCTTTTCTTTTGTGCTAGAAGCTGGGGTGACTCTACGGAGACGTATTGGTGTGTAAAATGGCCTCTGGTGCGCGTGGGCATGACTAGGGGTTTCGAGGTCGCTCCAGAGATATCGAGTCCTCTTGGTGTAAATACTGTACTACAACAACGGATCCCGAGTCGAGTCATTTGTTTAAATTTATTCGCTTGCATGCTAATCCTTGTGGGAACACCCGAATGTTACCTGGCCAGTCTGGACCTAATTTCATCTAATCAATCCAACAATTGCTCCAATGCTCCTTGTTTCTGATTCTCTTGTTCAAACCAATGCTCATCCGCCACTCTGGCCAGCTTCTCGATACCTTTCAAATGTGTGGTCTAGCTCTGACTTGGCCGGGTTCACCTCTTCCGCCTGCATCCTCCTGTCGAGCTCAAATCTGCCATCCTTGCCCCAGTATCCTGCCTTCTCCGTTCCCTTTACGCATGCCTCTGTAATCAGCACGTAGGGCATTGGAGCGTCAAACATGGGCTCTGCTAGCACTCGCTCCATCTCCATCTTCAATCCTCGAGCGCCTGTTTCTGAAGAAGCAGCCCGCTCAGCGATGGCATACAATGACTTCTCTGTAAAGAATAGTCGGGAGGGGTAAGTCTCAAAGAGAGCTGTATACTGGGCAACAAGACTATTTCTGGGCTCAGTCAGAATGCGGAAGAGGTCCTCTTTGGAGAGGGGGCTAAGTGCACAAATGTTGTGCAGACGCCCTATCAGCTCGGGAATAAACCCGAAGCTCTGTAAGTCGGCTGGGGTAGTGAGATCCAAGGGTGTAAAGGAAGAGGCCGATTGAGGGTTATGGTGAGGCAAATGTATATACGTTTCTGCTGGCAGAGTCTGCTTGCTCCCAGACATGGTTGAGCGACCCCGAAGCTCTCCACCAAATCCCATAGATGGCCTAGCAACTCTCTTCAAGACAGCTTTGTCCAGTCCAACGAAAGCACCGCAGAACACGAAGAGAATATTTGTGGTGTCAATAGTATACTGATCGACTTTACCACCTGGTGGGGTCGCTTGGGGAGTCGTAGACGATGGCCCCGACGCATTATAATTTGTTGTGATGGGTGGCGTAGATCGGGATGAGCGGCTGTCCTTGACATTGATGGTGACTTTTGTTCCCTCGACAAGCTTTAGCAGCGCTTGTTGAACACCTTCACCCCCAACATCCCGACCAGTTGTGGTCTCGCGCCTTGCGATCTTGTCGAACTCATCCAGCACAACAATACCATGCTCTGTTGCCTTGATATCGTAGTTTGCTTCAATCAGGAGACGCTCGATGCAAGTTTCGACATCTTGCCCAATGTATCCGGCCTGTGTGAATGAGTTGCAATCGCAGATGGAGAAAGGCACGTTTATCTTTTTACTAAGTGTTCTGAGAATGGTCAGTACCTGGTGGTTACTGTCAAACAAAGACATAGCACATACTCTAGGATATAAGTCTTGCCGACACCTGTTGGACCAACTAAGAGCAAATTGCTCTTGTCAATCTTGACGTGCTCAGGAACCGTCAGGTCCTCGGCAGCATAGAGATGATCCATGGGGTCGTCTTCGAACTCGTTGTTCTCGTGGAGCCCACGAACCGATTCGTTGTGGCCCGGAAACTCATCTTCAAGAGTATCAGCGGCGTAGCGCTCAGGAACAGAACCATGTACACGCTGACCTTCGACGGGGTGCATCTCACGGCGTTTCTGATGCAGTTCCCTATCTCTCGCAAACCTTTGTCGCATTATCTTATCACGCCGGTTCCGGTCTTCATGCTCGTACTGGTGCCGCCGTCGTAGGTTTTGGTAGTGATTGAATATTGTTGCACATATTGTCTTCTTGGCCCTATCCTGGCCAACAACATAGTCGTCTACTCGCTTCTTGAGGTCGCGTGGGTAGAACTGCGGGACGCCAAAGCTGGTCTTGTTGAACATAGGACCACGTCCTGACTCGGCTGCTGGATCATAGCTGCTGCTGAAACCAGAGTTGAAGTCGGTATTCCGTCTAGACGCTGCAAGAGATGCGGATGTAGAGATATGTCGCCGTCGCAAAGAGTTGAGGGAGGAGAGCTGGGGCGCGGTACGAGGTAACGATTTGGCGACGCAAAGCGAGACGGAGCGCATACCACAACGGGTCACAGGAAGTGCCCTGACAAAGGGCGCCATTATGATATATATACAGATTTCATAATAAGTAAGAATAATTCAAAGCGGATCGTCAGGCGACAGTCGACCGAGTTGACCGGAAGACTGGGCCGACGATGACGGGATGCGGGGGGTCGGATGCGGTCGAGCCGTGGAGGGCGGAAGATCAGGCTTATTGCATGAACAATGCGATGTCGGATAGATGCAGGTTTAGTAGAGAACAAATACAATAAATTTGTATAATGTTACTTTGATAGTTGAGGAACTGTACCTACATAGGTAGACTGGTGATACATGGACTTGATGGATCTTTGTTACAGCGACCGGAACATTCAACTAGATACGAGTAGGAAGTCCGGGTCCGCTATCGGTGTCGCGTAGCTCAGTGTTCACTGGCCACTGAGAGCTCTGTGCTGTAACTTGTCCCACTAAAGAAGCAGATTGCCCCGGGGGCGGGGGATGATAAGATCCCCCGGCCACCAAAGCACGTACCATTTGCTCCATGAATTGACCAAACCCGTTCAAGCTGCATGATGATTCTCCTACGGCATCATCACGGTCTTTTATAGAAAGTAGCAATAATGCGAGAATTACTGGCGGATCCGCCCTCGATGTCGCTCAACCACCGACTTCACGTCGCCAACACACGAACTGCAGAAGCCTCCTTTTTATGGCACAGCGCATGGCTAGATACGTACCGTAGCTGTTGGGACAAATCCACCCATCCACCCATCTCGACGTCATCTCAACTTATCGATAAAGCTCAACAGGCAACCTGAAAGGTGCAGGCAGGCATGGACGGCAGGTTAGGCGAGGGAGCTAGATACAAAGGTGACAAGGTCTCAGATATCGCAATTATATTTTCTTGCCACTTTTTTTTTTACTTCTTAATCTTGATTTTCAAACCTGTACAGATCTCATTTCAACATAAATCTGCTTCAATTGCTCCGGTTCTGCGTTGTCGTTTGTTAGTACTTGAACTGTGTCTCACCTCAAAGCTCAACAATTGCCTGGAAGCTTTGCTACACCAATATCTACCCCGCCCACCATCTATACCTTGAGACCTCCTTTCTGCACACGCGTCGTTTTCTCAATTGAATTTTCGAAATGGCCGCAATCGTCGAAAACTCGTCCAATTCCTTGGACCCTAATCGCTCAAACGGCGCTACAGGAGACATTCCAAACGATGGTACAGGTTAGTACATGATCTGACATGTGATGATATGATAGTCGAGAACGCCACGCTCATGCTGCATTCTAGGCGTTGTCAAGCTCGACCCTTGGCTCGAGCCTTTCACCGATGCCTTCAAGAGGCGATTTTCAAAGACCCAAGATTGGATCAAGACCATTAATGACAACGAGGGTGGTCTCGAGAAGTTCAGCAGAGTAAGCTCCCAAGCTCCAGACATGACCAGGGCGCGTTGCTCATATGTATTGCTCAATTTAGGGTACGGAGAAGTTCGGTTTCAACGTCGATGCCAATAACAACATCGTCTACCGCGAATGGGCACCCAATGCTACCGAGGCATTCCTAATTGGCGACTTCAGTAAGTTTCCTACTCAATTGCCAACGCTTACATGCTCTTACACTGTTACCAGACAACTGGGATCGAGGCGCTCATTCTATGCAGAAGGGACCATATGGAGTTTTTGAGATTACCATCCCAGCCAAGGATGGCCAGCCTGCCATTCCTCACAACTCCAAGGTCAAGGTATGTCGTTGTGCGAGCCTACAATAACTGATCGCATCTAACCCATGACTCCAGATTTCACTCAACTTGCCCAGTGGTGAACATGTTGATCGACTCCCCGCTTGGATCAAATACGTGACTCAGGATCTGTCTGTATCTCCCGCATACGATGCCCGTTTCTGGAACCCTCCAGCCTCCGAGACCTACAAGTTCAAGAACTCTCGGCCCAAGAAGCCCACAAGCGTTCGAGTTTACGAGGCTCATGTTGGTATCTCTACTCCCGACCAGCGAGTTGCGACATACAAGGAGTTCACCAAGAACATGCTCCCTCGCATCAAGAGCCTCGGATACAACGTAATTCAATTGATGGCTGTCATGGAACATGCGTACTATGCCAGCTTTGGATATCAAATAAACAACTTCTTCGCCGCCAGCAGTCGATATGGAACCCCAGAGGACCTCAAAGAGCTTATCGACACTGCTCACGGTCTTGGAATCACCATGCTCCTTGACGTTGTCCACAGCCATGCTTCCAAGAACGTGCTTGATGGCCTCAACGAGTTTGACGGCACTGACCATCAGTACTTCCACGGCGGTGGCAAGGGCAGACATGATCAGTGGGATAGCCGGCTGTTCAACTATGGTCATCACGAGGTGATGAGATTCTTGCTGAGCAACTTGCGTTTTTGGATGGATGAGTATCAGTTTGATGGATTCCGATTTGACGGAGTCACCAGCATGCTTTATGTTCACCATGGCATGGGCACGTAAGTCATATACTAGCGGTCTCTGCAGACTTGATTACTGACTTGAATAGGGGTTTCTCTGGAGGTTACCATGAGTATTTTGGCGCCGATGTTGATGAGGAGGCTGTTGTCTATTTGATGCTGGCAAACGAGATGCTGCACGAACTCTATCCAGACGTCATCACCATTGCTGAGGATGTATCGGGAATGCCGGCGCTTTGTCTACCACTATCACTTGGTGGTGTAGGCTTCGACTACCGCCTTGCTATGGCGATCCCAGACATGTGGATCAAAATTCTGAAGGAGGTCAAGGACGACGACTGGGATATTGGCAACATCTGCCATACGCTGACCAACCGACGCCACGGCGAAAAGACGATTGCTTATGCTGAGAGTCATGACCAAGCGTAAGTTCATGCTAGCCAACATCGTTTTGAGTTGAATACTAACTTCCCTCATAGGCTCGTCGGTGACAAGACACTCATGATGCATCTGTGCGATGCAGAGATGTACACCAACATGTCGACACTCTCACCTCTGACCTCAACTATTGATCGGGGCATGGCCCTCCACAAAATGATCCGATTGGTGACACACGGTCTTGGAGGTGAGGGATACCTCAACTTTGAAGGTAATGAGTTCGGCCACCCTGAGTGGCTCGACTTCCCCCGAGAGGGCAACAACAACTCGTTTTGGTATGCTCGACGACAGCTCAACTTGACGGATGATCCTTTGTTGCGATACCAGTTCCTCGATCACTTTGATCGACTGATGAACCAGACCGAAGCCAAGTACGGTTGGCTTCATGCCCCTCAGGCGTATATCTCGCTCAAGCATGAGGGCGACAAGGTGATTGTTTTTGAGCGAGCCGGACTGGTCTTTATTTTCAACTTCCACCCGTCCAACAGCTTCAGCGACTACAGGATCGGAGTCGACGTTCCTGGAACATACCGAGTGGTCCTCAACTCGGATAGCAAGGAAGTAGGCGGTCACGGCCGCATCGACGAGAACACCCGGTTCTTTACCACTCCCATGGAGTGGAACAACAGGAAGAACTGGACGCATGTTTACATCCCCGCCCGAACCGCCTTGGTAAGAGAATTCCGAACATGGTTGTTTGACGTTGACTAACACGACTTGCAGGTTCTGGCTCTCGAATCCTCGGTTTCACAGAATGCTTGAGAGAAACGAGAGTAGTACAAAATGGGGTTCTAAAAGAGATGGATTGAAGCTACTAAAAGCGTCAAGCTTGGGCAAGTCTTTGATTTGGTGACAGGGACGGGCGGCCTTTGTTCACTGTTATTGTAGTGAGGCAATTCTTGATGGTTGGTTTGTATCAACCTTGGCAGTTTGCAGATACATAAATCCGAATTAACAAAAGTTGATAGTATCATCGTGATAACTTGTGACGTTCATATTTGCTGTGTCTCTAGGCGGTTATGAGGCTGGATGATGCTCGGACTTTTCGGCTCGGGCTTCGGGAATGGATCAAAGCAATTGGGGGGCCAGAATCAATATCGACGTCGTCATCAATCGCCATTCTCAAAGGTGGTTTCAGAATAGAGGTGAGATAATCTACAGGTTTGCATTGTGTTGAATTCATTTAAAAAAGAACGGCCTCGAGTAACAAGCATTGAGGAGCTTCCGGCCACTAAAGTCAATTTTAACGTTCCGGGTTCAATGTTGAGCTGGGGAAAACGACCAAGTACGCGGGCTAGGGGGTATAGAAAAACATGAGACTCGAATTAGGGTGCAAAAAGAATCTAGGCAAAATACTAGTCTAAATTACGTTGAAGCTTTATGATTATTTCTGACTGATAATTATAGGTCTTATATTTTCCTTCATCCCGAGGCTGCGGAAAACGGTCAAGGACGCAGGAGCAAGAAAAAAAAAGTTGGGAAAAGAGAGCCCAGAACAATTGGCAAATCTCAGCGCCGAAATTAACTGGGTCCTTCGAATTGCCTCTCATGATTGGGTGGCGAGGAGCTAAGGGCGGGATGCAAGATGGGGAATAGATCCCTACCTAAATCTGGTTGTTCAATGCCCCAGAAAGTGTCTTGCTTGAATTGACAGCATCTCTCTGGGCCGTTAAAGACTGAATACTCGTGGACTAGATTGTAATAGTTTCACCAAACATCTAATTGTGATACATACTGCATTGATTTGCACATACATACATATTTAAATTAGAATAACTCAGTACATTCAGCCTGTATGTATGTACCTTAGTACCATAGAGGTCCTTGCTTGTCCTTCAGCCAACCCAATTCAAGCTTCCACCTCCCTCTCGGCAGCACACACAACCAAAACCAGGCTACGCCAATGTTACAGTACTTTCCCCGCTCTGTTTTGCATCTCAAAACTTCCGGGGAGAGAGATGCTGCAAGGCCATTCACCCCTTTGATCTCAATATAAACTCAGAGTCCTATGCAAATAATAAGGTACAGTAGTAGCTAAAAAGTTCGGCTTCCGGGTATGCATCGCATCATACATAGGCTAGTAGTTTCGGTTTGACCCTTGTAAAGATAGATCGGTCCCACGGTCAAAGAGTGCGGGCAGCTCTTAATGCCTGCAGAATAAGGTCTCAGTGACGACTCCCTCAGGCATCTCTCCGCTGTCGCTGCCCTGTTGGTCTGCACTGAGCTGGGCCCCAAACTGCCTGGCAACCGCTCTGAGTGGTCGTTGCGAATAATCCCGTCTCGTCCATCCCGGGAAATTGCCGGCATCGCAGCTTTCACGGTGGGGCAGGAGGCAATTTTAGGCTAGCGTTCCACGTGATCTACTGCGAAAGCTCTAACCGACCAAGTCGTCCTCCCGAGCAAAACTGCTCACCTCCCGTAAAAGTTCTCCCTCAGCTTCAACCAATCTCTCTCCACTCCCATCTCTGATCGCTCTTTGTCATCTGGCAAGATGTTCAAGAGGTGAGTTTCGATCGCAAGAGCGACTCTCGATATTTTTTCGACGCCGCTCCCGTCCCAATTGAAGTCCAATTGAGCTGACCTTTGTGTTTTTCCCTCGGCAGCGGCATTTCCTCCTTCGCCCGCGCGGCTCGCCCGGCCGTCCTTCCTCGACGTGCCCTCCGACCTTCCGCTCTCCGACAGCCCATCTCCAGCCGATGGGCCAGCACTGCCAGCGTTGGCTCCGGAAAGATTCACCAGGTGAGAACGAGCTGCTCTTGATCCTGATTCTGATCCGGTCGCCCGCGCCCGGGCTATACCGACTCGAAATAACTCCGTGCTAACCCGACTTCTCGCAGGTCATCGGTGCCGTCGTCGACGGTTAGTCAATCATCCGCTGCAGGCTCTTTACGAGTCTGGCACGACATGGCGAGGCCATTGCTGATTATTTCGCAGTCAAGTTCGATGGCGCTAAGCTCCCTGCTATTCTCAACTCTCTCGAGACTGAGAACAATGGCCAGAAGCTCGTCCTCGAGGTTTCCGTATGTACAGCGTTAATTGCCTCATCGAAATGATCAATTCTAACATACAACAGCAACATCTGGGTGAGAACGTCGTCCGTTGCATTGCCATGGACGGTATGTCATCATTGCTCCGAATTTTACATACATGTAGCCCCTAACATATCTCGACAGGTACTGAGGGTCTCGTCCGAGGTGCTGTCACCCATGACACTGGTGCTCCCATCACCATCCCCGTCGGCCCCCAGACTCTTGGCCGCATCATGAACGTCACTGGTGACCCCATTGACGAGCGTGGTCCCATCAAGACTGACAAGCGCCTTCCTATCCACACCGAAGCCCCCGAGTTCGTCGAGCAGTCCACCTCTGCTGAGGTCCTGGTCACTGGTATCAAGGTCGTCGATCTTCTTGCCCCTTACGCCCGTGGTGGAAAGATTGGTCTCTTCGGTGGTGCCGGTGTCGGAAAGACTGTGTTCATTCAGGAGCTCATCAACAACATCGCCAAGGCCCACGGTGGTTACTCCGTCTTCACTGGTGTCGGTGAGCGAACCCGTGAGGGTAACGATCTGTACCACGAAATGCAGGAGACCTCCGTCATTCAGCTTGATGGCGAGTCCAAGGTCGCCCTGGTCTTCGGTCAGATGAACGAGCCCCCTGGAGCCCGTGCCCGTGTCGCCCTTACTGGGTGAGTAGTACCTTCCCTTTTTGTTACAACACCTTCCCCAATACCCTCAGGCATGGAGTGTGCCTGCCTTGATAGTGTCATGGCGTGTCCTTCTCTTGTCTGCCATCAGGATATGGCGTGTCCTTCTCTTGTTCCTTGTCCATCATCACGAGCATCATGGAGTCCAATCAGTCTGCGATCAAGTTCATCGACGATCAAGTTCATAAATTGGCCTGTCTCGACGCCCCCTCCTGGTTCATCAACCCAGTCTTCAAAGCCGTCTTCGCAGATAGATCAGTCTACGATGACCTGCTCGCCCTATGCCCACTCTCTGTCGCCCCTGGATTAGCTGATGTCCTGGCTGCGTCTACTCCTCCATCTTCATCTGTCTTCACAACCCTGCCTGGTGTACCTGCTGAGAAGTCTTGGGCTGTGTATGGGCTCTGGTTTGTCAAGCCTGGCGAAGTTCCCATGCTGTACTGTGGCTCGGGGACCAGCTCTGTCGATGGCGTCAAGAATAGGCTCAGTTCTTACAAGCCTGGTGCCAGCAATCTTCCGCGGTTCGTCAGAAAGGCCTTCGAAGACGGCTATACTCTGTCTCATTCTGGCCTCTTCTGCTGGACACCACTCCCGCCAGATGGCCTCGTGGCACGTCTCCGCGCTCGTTTCCTTCTCTTAGAAGCCCTTTTTGCCCTCATTTTGCACGCCTGCACCCCAATGATCACGGACGTCTACGTTGAGGCATTTGTTCTTTGGCGTCGACAAGATGTCAGTTGGGCACCGCTCTGCTCTCATCTCTCCCTCGGTGAAGCCATTCGTGGAGGCATTGAGCTCTCAGTTGAGCAGCTCGAGATCGTCACAGCTGTCCGGCGGGCCAGAGCACACGATGTCGCCATTGCAGCATCCCAAGCCCATCGTGCCAGGAGACGTGCTGAGGATGAGGACATCTACAAGGCCAAGGTCGCCTCTGATCGCAAAGTCTGGGCCAACAACAACCTCGACAAGGTCAACAAGAATGCCGCCAAGGTTCGACGCAACAATATCAGCGCCAGACGCTTTAATTGCGACGACTGTGACGAGTCATTCCAGTCTCAGCACGCCCTGGACAAGCACCTCACTACCCAGAGACATGCAGACGTCCTTGCTGGCATCAAAGCTTCCCCTCTATTTACTTATGCCCAGAACCAGAAAGACAAGAGACAAGAGAATAAAGACAAGGGCCTACATTCCTGTCTTCCATGCAACAAGTCGTTTGACACCGAGTGGGGGTTAAATCGACATAATAAGACGCCTCTACACCAGCGGCGAGCAGCCGCTCATACACCATCATGATCATCTACGGACTACACTTCTTGAACGCATTGCTAACTCTTTTTGCACAGTCTTACGGTAGCAGAATATTTTCGGGACGAGGAGGGTCAGGATGTGCTGCTCTTCATTGACAACATTTTCCGTTTCACCCAGGCCGGTTCCGAGGTGTCTGCCCTTCTGGGTCGTATTCCCTCTGCCGTCGGTTACCAGCCCACTCTCGCCGTCGATATGGGTGGTATGCAGGAGCGTATTACCACCACCACCAAGGGTTCCATTACCTCCGTCCAGGCTGTCTACGTCCCTGCTGACGATTTGACTGATCCTGCCCCCGCTACCACCTTCGCTCACTTGGACGCCACCACTGTCTTGTCCCGTGGTATCTCCGAGTTGGGTATCTACCCCGCTGTCGATCCTCTTGACTCCAAGTCCCGTATGTTGGACCCCCGAATTGTTGGTCAGGACCACTACGACACCGCCACCCGTGTCCAGCAGATCCTCCAGGAGTACAAGTCTCTTCAGGATATCATTGCTATTCTGGGTATGGACGAGTTGTCTGAGGCTGACAAGCTTACTGTCGAGCGTGCCCGTAAGATCCAGCGTTTCCTGAGCCAGCCTTTCACTGTCGCCCAGGTTTTCACTGGTATTGAGGGTAAGCTCGTCGACCTTAAGGAGACCATCAACTCCTTCAAGGCCATCCTCAACGGTGAGGGTGACAACCTTCCCGAGGGTGCCTTCTACATGGTTGGTGACTTCGCTTCCGCCAAGACCAAGGGTGAGAAGATTCTTGCTGAGCTTGAGGGCCAGTAAGGGGTTTGAGTATTGAAGTTAATGCCGCGGGAGACGGGAGAAATTGGGTCTGTGTATAGAGAAGAGGAACACAGGTCCTGGGAGGTTTCTCATAAGCTCTTAAGTCTCTATTGTGAGCTGTGTACCAAGAAATCAACAAAATTCCTCTTGTAGCCATATCAAGCTTTTCTTTTTTACTGCAGTGATTCTTGTCCTACTTGAAGTGATTGATGCTGTGCCTTCGTTCGAGCTTGATAGTAGCTGCTAGGTGTTGGTATCTTGATGTCATGTTGCTGTTTGGAAGAAGATCGCATCAAGGTACAGCTGCCATCGTGTTAGGGAGGCCTCAACGTCGTCAATCGATGTATATCGCTCGGTAATCGTGAGCTATGGAGCATATCGTTTGTTCTATTGACGCCAGTCCTCATATGCAATTCCTCAAACATGAATCCACATCGAGCTAGACTTCTATTGATCCATCGGATCCTAACATGATCATGAATAGAGCGAAGAGACCTTTAAGTCTCGAGGGTATATAGCAAGTCATTTCCCAACCTTCCCCCAAAGCTCACACGCTCTCTTTCTTTTTGGAGAATCTAATAACGATAAGCTCAATTCTCGAGGACCTCTAGTTATGGTTTGAAGGTGAAAGTGGAATTCAAGTCTCGTTTCCATTTCTCCGTGGTCATGTTTCTTGAAGGAGCATCTGCTCTTGAGTCCATGAGCACCAGCTTCTTCTCGGCGGGTATCCATTCAACACGTCTCCCTGTCTCATCGAGCAGAGTGACAGCGGCATTCGGATCCAGCCGGAGGTTACTGGGTGCCCTGGGCGACCAAGAAGGGTCCTCGAATAGTACCCTTCCAATCTCTAGTTCATTCTCGACAAAACGGGCCATGTGCGGCACAAGCAGATACTGCTGCCACTCTGGACCAAGATACTCACAGAGATCCTGCAGAGAGCGATTTCCAACGCCGTGCATCCACCATACCTCTTGAGGGATCTTGAGAAAGGCGGAGTAGTATGCCAGAATGATGAGAGCGCGGGGGCGGTGTTCGCGAGCGAGCTGGATGAAGTGGCAGGGAAGAAAGGTGAACCAGACTATAATGCGTAGCATCATGATGGGCCCGAAACCATCATGTAGATGTTGGTAGAGGGAACCAAGGAACTGAAGCGTTTCGTAATATGTCTGAATGTCAAGATAATCTAGATCACCGGGCTCAATGGAGTTGACCATCATGAGAAGGTTACTTGGGATGTGATGGGTAGCCTGCTCAACATTAATGGGTGGTCGGTTAAAAAGACCATAGAGTCCCGAGTCCATGAGTTTCTCGACGCCCATTAGATCAATTACAAGGCCGATACCTCGCCAGACAATCATCCAATCGATAATGTAAAGCTTTTTGGCATCATCATCTCGGAAATTCTGAGAGGAGAGGGCTGTAAGAAGTAGAGAGTTTGCGATGAGAGCGGGATAGTCCTCTGGACGGGCTTCTTCAACGGCCCGACGATAGCCTTCAAAGGAACGAGCACGATAAGTGAGTGCGCGAGCAGGGTCAGGTTTCAAGTCAAGACTCTGCATATGGAGACTCGTTAGACCAAAGAGCGAGTCCATGAGGAAAGGGCTTTCAAAGGCAACCTGAACCAGGCGATTCTTGAGAATGTCGTTGATGGGGTTCTGTGGTCCTTCGTCAACTGAAAAGGAAGCGGATGTCGAGCTGGTATAGAACCAGAGGAGCTTCATGTCTGTTGCGTCCAATTGTCGAGGACGGAAGAGTGGCTGCACAGTCAAGGGGCCGGTGTCTTCGACTGGTTCGTCACCAGACGATAGAGAAATGGTATCTGGCGAAGGGGCATTTTGAGGTGTAAGAGAGGGTTCTGAAGACGTAGAAGGAATATTGTTGTTATTTGATGATGATAATGCTGGAGGGTTTGGATATATGCATTCAGCCTTGCGGAACTTGCAAGAGCGACATATAGGACGGGCCTCGTCACATTTCACCTTGCGGGCTTTACAGTTGCGGCATCCAGTCCTTGACTTTTTGTGAGGACGTTTGGAATGGTAGGGTCTGTCAGAAGAAGGCGGCGATCCTTCCGGGCTATCCGATTGAGTTTGCTCAGAAGCTTGAGCTGAAGAGGAGTGATCCATGACTTTGGTGAATAACGAGTTGAGACTATAACATGGTTCAAGAGAGAGGTGATAGTAGTTACCTACAATACTGTAGACCGGTGATGACAAGGCAAGGCGTGTTAGAGTCAGCCCCGCGTATCGTGTCTCAGCACCAATAAGGCTTAGCAGCGCCGCTTCTAGTCAGAGCTGTGAGTGGATGACGGTAGTCGATGATGACGATGTGACTTGGAAGGATCGAGAGCCGGACTGGAGTGAGTTGTAGCTAAGTAAGCCCCTAAGGGTGAGTGGAATTTACAAGTAAGCAAATGGACGTGTATTGGATGATAGGTAGCTCATCAACAATATAGTAAGCAAGTAACTATATCAGATAGAAAGACTATTAGTAGTCTTAGATGGTTAGGTTAATCCTCGACGAAACTGAAGCTGAGCGCCTTGATTACGCAACCAGATCCGAGGTCAGCAACTCGAGTCAAATCTCAACAAACTGGACGCGAGTGTTCTAGAAGCTGGGATCGGTAACTTGCCAGGGATCGTCTCAGCCCAGTTTGTGGAGATGGTGTGGTCGGATGTTATTATTGTGACAAGGGGTTAGATATTTGTCGTGAGGAGACGTAATCAGTAATAAATTCTTTCTGAAGTTGTATCCTACAAAGGAAGCCAAGAATCCATTCCTCTTTTATTATTAGCATTATTGTAATAGTAAAATGTGCTCAACCATTCTCCAGGAAGAGGGAGTTTTGAATTGCCTACCCTTAACCTCTTGTTCTTGCAATCTTTAACCGACTTACACTGCGACGAGGTTGTAGGCCATGAGTTTTATGCACCATGTTGAGGATTATAGTAGTTGAGAATCTGTCAGAGTATAACCACATGTCGTGTAATATAACATGCCCTCCTTGATTCTATGAATCTTCTTGGACGTTGAATTCATAGAATTACTGTAGTTTAACCTGGTTAAACTGCAACTGTACAGGGAATCCTTGAACAACCACCAGAATCTGACACGGCCCATAATTGAGTTTCCCTCAACTTACCAATAGCCTAATCTATATCAGCATTTAAATATCAAAAGAAAAAAAAAAAAAAAAAGTTTTCCATTAACTAGGTATTCTAATTTTGTGTTAACTCTGCACCGTTGATAGACCCGTTGAACAAGGCCGGAATTCGGCCGACTGATAAATCCGTCCCCGTTTTGACCGGTTCAAAACTTTGGGGGAAATTGTTCAGGACAAGGCCCCTCGACAGCCTCGTGACGGTGAACCATCCAAGACTTCGTCATAGTCCTTAATCTCCTTGCAACCGACGAGAACTCGCCCGGATGCAATCGACAGGGCTTCGTGCCCTGCTTCATCCTGCTGTCGCCCGGTCCCGAATCCTCCACAGATCCTTTCAGACATCCTCCATTTGGCGTAATACAGGCGCAGGCGCAAACAATGGAGATAAACCACCGGGCCAGTCAGCAGCTATAGAAGATGAGGATGTACAGCCACAGAACGGAACAGAGGCCTTGTCAGGTCGTTTGAGACCTCGCGCTTCGAGTTCTCTAAAAAGTCGAATGGCTCGCAAGCACGCGGCTCCCTCTCTACCACCCGTCAAGCTACCACAGACCTTCCTCGACGACAATGTCACTCTTCACCATGACTGGAAGAGGCCTCGACTCCCAATTGCCCTCGCAGAAGACGCAAAGAAGCCCAAGACATCATCCATCTTTGTCGATCCTCGACCCGCCGAGAAGAACCCTCGAGTAACAGAATCCAACAAGGCCCTCGAAGACTACTTTGATAAGGCATTCACAGCCTTGGTTGAGAAAGTTGCGGATCGCGCCAACGATATCGTCGCTACCGAGCCTAACTCTTGCGAAACTGACGAGTTAATCCACAAGTTGACGAGCCTCACCCGTGTCTACGATATGCTGCTCGACTCGGCATGGCACTTGATCGATTCGCTTTACCCTGTCCGCAATGCGCACTATACATATACTTCGCGGCCGTTCTGGTGGTGGCATTACTACAAGGACTTTGACGCCCACAGTCAAGCGTTTCGCGACCATTTCTTGTCCGTTCAAACTTCTGTCGATAGCATTCTCGACTATGACTGGAGACTCGACCACTCCTTATCCCAAGCTCTTGCCGACCTACCAATCCTCACATTCTCCTCTATTCGATCCGCTCTCCGTCGCGAATTAACAACACCGCCCCCTCCCAATGCCGAGTCAAGAAATCTCAAACGTCAAATAACCATTCTCTCCATGTCTGGATACAGTGGTCAAGCCATATCGGAAGCTGTCGCAGAACACGTAGCCTATTTCAGCGGTGCCGACTTAGTCCGGTTGGATGCGCAGGAATTGTCTGTTATAGTAGGGGATTATCTTGGTCAGGACTGGGCTTACTCACGGGGTTCCCTTTCCACCATGGGCTTCCGCGCAGCAGAGATGAACGGCAAGCTATACAGGGAGCCAGATGTTGCAGCGCGGCCAGAAGAAGATGAGAACGATCCTGAGACGGGCGTGATTAACATTCGCGCAGCTTCAGGCTCGCTCGAAGATGAGCTTTCAAAGATTAAAAAGGGCGGCATTGACCCCTTTGACAAATGGGAGGGTCTCAAGATCGACAAAGTGTTGGATCAGATCACACAAGCTGCTGAGCTGAAGAATGGATCGCCCCGCGAGAAGCCTCTCATCATTCATATTCACGACTTTGTGGAGCTCAACATGACCCTTGAGGGATCAATGCTGATCACACGATTAAGGAACCTAGTGGATTCGGCCTGGCAGCAAGGCTCAAAGATTGCCATCTTGGCGACATCGTCATGCGAGCAACCTTCTGATGAGTATCAGAGTATGCTCCGAGACCTGTCAGCTGGAGACTTTGTCATCTCTCGACATATCGATCCTCACCGTGTGCTGAGGCAATCCAAGCCATCCGACAGCTCTCAAGCTTCTGAAAACCCCTTCCCTCTCCAGGATACAGATATTTTCGTGGAGAATGTGCGAAACATCAACCGCATGCTAAAGGCATTGGGGAGTCATCGCCTCCTCGACTTTTGCGACAACCACATAAAGATCTTTATGCACGCTACTGATATACGCGCTCAGATGCTCAAGAAATCGATCCTTACTCTACCAGAGGTGTATAACATTGCATGCGCAGCAAAACGCCATGAAGAAGAGGCCGCTGGTGCTGCGCCAGGAGGAGTGTATGAGCGCCTTCTTATGGGCCCTCTACGACAACGGCCTGGACAGCGATTCCTTGATGAGACAGACCAGGAGGGAAAATTGAGCGGAGATGACTCGCAGAAGAAGGCCGAGGACTCACAATCTGCTGCTCGAGCATCCATGAAGTTAAATGAGTACGAGAAGCGGATATCCTCAGGACACATCAACCGCCAAAATCTAAGAACGACGTTTGACGACGTCCATGTCCCCAAGGAAACCATCTCTGCGCTCAAACTCCTCACATCTCTGGCCTTGGTACGCCCCGATGCTTTCTCATACGGCGTGTTAGCCCAGGACAAGATTCCTGGATGTCTACTATATGGACCCCCCGGTACAGGCAAGACACTTCTCGCAAAGGCTGTCGCCAAGGAGAGCGGTGCAAATATGCTCGAAATCAGCGGTGCGACCATCAACGATAAGTGGGTGGGTGAGAGCGAGAAGCTCATCCGGGCTGTCTTCACCATGGCCAAGAAACTCTCGCCTTGTGTTGTCTTCATTGACGAGGCCGACTCCCTACTAGCCAACCGCAGCATGCTTGGCGCTCGTGCATCACACCGCTCCCACATCAACCAGTTCCTCAAAGAGTGGGACGGCCTTGAAGAGACAGAAGCGTTCATCATGGTAGCCACAAACCGCCCCTTTGACCTTGACGATGCCGTCCTCCGCCGTCTTCCACGGCGCCTCCTTGTCGATCTACCCCTGCAGGCTGACCGCACCGCTATCCTCAAGATCCTTCTCAAGGGCGAGGAGGTCGACGCATCCGTCTCGCTCGAGGACCTCGCCAAACGCACTCCCTATTACTCGGGCTCTGACCTCAAGAACGCCTGCGTCGCTGCCGCCATGGCCGCAGTTGAAGAGGAGAACGAGGCTGCTGCTAAGCACACCGGACCTGAGCCCTACGAGTATCCCAAGAAGCGCACGCTTCGCCAGGAGCATTTTGATAAGGCGCTCCGCCAGATCCCAGCCAGCATTAGCGAGGACATGGAGTCGCTCAAGCAGATTCGTAAGTTTGACGAGGAGTATGGAGCAAAGAAGAAGGGCGCAAAGAAAATGATGGGATTCGGTGTTGGGTCAGAAAAGAAGCTTGCCGATGCTGAGGAGGTGCGCATCCGTCGAGGTCCCTAAGTATGTAGGATTGGTGTTGGATTTTGATATCATATGCATGGACTTCATGGCGTGGGCTTTTTTACTTTGTATCATATATAGACTTGGCTAGTTCTGGGCCTCAAAAGGGCGTCGCCAGATGGGAATGCTGTTTAAAGGGGTGCATCTACCCTCCCTCCTTTTGTTACCTAGGACGTATTGAGAATGGCATGGGTTTCAAGCGACGTGTACTTGATTCATGTACTATATTATAGGCAAACTGCTTCAAGATCGGAGAATTTTGATTAGAGTTTTCAGGCAACTCTGCCCGAGTTATTGATAACACGTATATCATCCAGATGCATCTCGTTGTTTCTATTGCTTGGATGATTTTCTTTGGCGCTCTATCATCAAGGGGATAATCAATGGCATACTCATGCCTCGGTGGAAACCTGTATCCCCTCTGCTGCGAGGGCTCTAGAGTAATCGGCCTGGGCTTTTTCCAACGCATCAATGGTTGGCTGCATCAAAGCCATGACAGCAGCTCGACCGCCGCCCACATTGTCGGATCTCCACCTGATCTTCTTACCCGTGCGCTCAAAATGATCACGAATCTCCTTCTTTCGAGAGCGGATAATCTCTTCTCGCTCTTTGTCGGCCTCATCTGCAACAGCGTTGATACGTGTAATAGAACGACCGAGAGACTCGGCAAGATACTGTAGTTCACCAGCACGGTCGGGGTCACCTGAGAGAAACGCGTTCCAGAACTGGTGGAGGAACTCAATAGTGGTGGCATGCGTAAGGCTGCATTTACGGGAAAGTTCAGCAGGGAGACCCATGGGTTCAGCAGTGTCAGTATCGTGCCCGTATTTCTGAGCACGTTGCTGGCGTATACCCTTCATAATGTCTTTATCAGCAGCTAAGAGGGCAGAACGTGAGCCGACATGTGGTCGTTTAGGGGTATCGTCATCGCTGTCGCTCTGCTCGTCAAACCCCATTGCGGACTGGATGTTGATTCCGCCAGCGCCGTCACTCTCGAGTGTCTCAAGGTCTCCCAGCATATCAAAGAGTACTTCGCCAGGAACCTGGCTTTCGAACACGGCAGCTTGCTTAGAGGGTGCAGAGTCGTGCTTTGAGAAGAACTTGTTTTGCTCCTTGACATTGAGCATAATACGATGTTCCTTGGCATCCCCCTTGAGATCACGCAGTGCCAGCTGAACATAAGCGTTGTAACCCCCATCTGCATCATCCGTGTTGACGTCCGATGGCGCTACATTAGCCATGATTTTCTCGCTGAGGCTGTTGAGTGTCTTAACAATGGGTATATTTGCCCTGGGGCGCATCTCGACGTCCTTGGCATTTCCACTCCTGAAGCCTCCTTGATTCTCCTCATTGGCCTCTATATCAATGATATGTGGCACCTGTTGTGCCATGATCTTGCTTTGAAAAGCCACAGTGTTTTCACTAGGGTCATATTTGTCGAACAGTGGGTCAGTAGTATCATTGTCCGTAACTCGCTCGCCGCGCAGCTTCTTGGAAAGCTTGCTGAGGAAGAAGCGGGACCAGAAGTCACCTTCTGATAGCTTTGGGACATTCTCGTTATAGATACGTTTGACCAAAGGATGTTGTGCGAATATCATCTGTACCTGCTCGACACTAATGTTGAGCTTGAGCTCACCATCCACGGTTTTGGGTTTGACGGTTGAGAGGACATTGTAGGCTCCTTTCTTCTGATTGATCTCAATGGCGTGAGCACGGAGAAGATTCGTCCGGGTTGACCAAAACTGTGAATTGAATGCGGCTCCTGATAATGAATCAGGCTTAGTTTGCATTGCCTCAACGTAAGTTTGGTGCAAGCTGGTATCCTTTCTCATGAGCGATTGCTGTAACTCAATATCGTTCTTGAGCTGCGAATCATCGAACCATCGCGAAGATGAAGCTTGCTGTGCGTTGACAGCACTGGCAAAGGCCATGGACGCTGAACCACTTCCAGTGCCACCAGCGCTCGGATTTGGTGTAGACGAGCCACCGCTCGCCCCAGCTGGTTTAGGAACGGGAGCGTCATTACTGCGAGATGAAGCTAGTAGACTGGATAATAGGTCTTTGAAGGCTTTTGCCTCTTCTTTAGCTTCGCTGGTGTTGAAGTGAAAGAGGTAGGTAGCAGGCTCGGCGTTGTCAGTCTTTTCAAAGATCTTGAGCATCACTTTTGGTGAAGAATCTGGTGTCTGCTGTAGATCTGCAATGGCGTCAGCAATGGAAGATAGGGAGAAAGGCTCGACTCACTGGTGATGTTGCTGACTGCGAGAGAGACAGTGGCAGGGCCTCCAGAATTAGGAGTCCAAATGACCTGCTGGTGGTCACTTGTGAGAGTCAGAATGCCCTCTTTTTTCTTGAAAAGAGTGCGGCCCACTGGGATAGCCATGATGGCAGCTGAGAAGGGAGGGCTATCACGAGTTGATGAAAGAATTAGGTCCTGACCCCCTAAGGGATGTTCTATGGACTTTAGACAAGGCCTCCATTGACGCCTGGAAGATAGGTAACCTAGTAGGTAAGTGCTTTGAGCAGAACCTAAGCCTTGAGCAGCTTGGACCCACATTCAATGATTACCTAAGTCCTGTACAACCCGACGGAAGCTGAAAGGGAAAGCCTATATCAGATTTGCCATAAACTCTCGAGTAACTATATTATCATAGTTTTTACATTTGATCAAATCGCAATAGAATCAGCCTCTCGAACTCGATCAGCGGAGTGGTACCTTCCATACCTAAGGCAGAACAGAACCTCGTGGGGGACATAGCATGATTCACTGTTTGAATGAGTTTATCTATTATAACAACAAGATGCAATGCAATGCTACCTTGGCACGTCAACTTCAACTTTCCACGGCCGCACAATCCCGTCATCGCCCGTCGTGACGAGCATCTCCTCCTCTCCGCGCCGCTCCGAGCCGGCATCCCATCTCCGGCACCAAGTAATATGATTAACTTCATACGGCCCATGAGCTCCAGGCTGAGTAGTAAGAAGCCTCCATCCACCCTGCTTGCTTTCCTCGGTGTTAGCCATATGCGCATCTTGGCCGTCCGTCGTTTGATCCGAGTCCTCGGCGTACAGCGCCACGACTCCATCACTGCCAGTGCTCGCAACGAGTCCCGTCTGTGCACTCCACGTCACAGCATAAATATCGCGAGTATGCGCCTTGGGCAAAACGGCTGTGCATGTCCACTCCTCTCGTAGAGATCTTCTCATCGTATTGGGGATGCCGCCAAGAGCATTTCGTGACCCTCCCGTTGCCTCCTCTGCCTCGTTCTCCTGCTTCAGCGTCCAAATGCGGATCGTGTTATCCGCCGAGAATGTCAGCAATCGTGGGAAAAGATCCGCCTCGCGTGGCCGTGGCTCCCACTGTAGACCCCAAACAGTTCCCTCGTGGCCCTCAAGAACAGCAACGCAGACCCAGTCGGCATCGCCATCCTCACGCCATATGCGTACTGTGTTGTCGTAACTTGCGCTGGCGAGGACGTCGGAGGAGTAACTGCGGCGGGCGTTGCGGCCGGGTACATCAGGACACCAGGCGACGGCTTTGACATCGCCTTCATGCTCGTTAAGAACGGCGATGGTCTCCCATTCGTCGTCGGCTTCAGAGGCGCCAATATCTTCCCAGATCCATACCGATTTGTCGCGCGAGCACGTCGCCAGGTAAGAACCAGAGGGATTGAAAGCACACGACTTGATCTCCGAGTCATGGCCCTCTAGCACAAGTGTGAACTCCCATTCCCTATTCGCAGCATTATCGCCGTCGTCGTCGCTGTCGTCATTGTTCCTCCTACGCACGCTATCCGCGGTAACCTCGACCTCTAACCCAGCATCATCCTGCCCCTCACCCTCCCAGCGCCATATGCCTGCCGTGGAGTCGAAGCTGCCCGTAACGAGACACAGGCGACCGGCGGGTAGATGAGGTTTCCATGCGACAGAGCGTACAGAGCGGGTGTGGCCGCCGGTGAGGACGCTGTGGGCAGAGGCGGTCGAGAGGGAGAAGACGGTAACGGCCTTTGAGTGTGCGGTTGCGATGAGAGGAAGCGTCGGGTGAGGAATCGAGGCCCAGGCGCGTTCGTGGAGGTCGGGTTTGAAGGGAATGAGGGCTGTGATGCGGGCCGAAGTCGGCGGCATGATGGCGGGAGCCGCGTGGGCGGGAGGATAATAAATCAGCGATTTATAGTGATTATGTGAGAAATATCCCGTAGGAAAGGTTTGAATCGGCCGTTTTGGGGCCTCTTAGGATCGTGGTGTTGCGATGGTGGTTCAACTTGATTCTTTTCCCCTCCTTCAGTCAAAGTTCGCAATGGGGAGTTGATAAGATAGTGGGAACCCCTCCACGGCTCAGTGACGTACAGCATCATGACACTAACAGATAGGTACTAGTTAAGGTAGATATGGAGTCAAGTAAGCATAAACAGCTCAATTTTAATAGGCTTTTATATCAACTTGCGGCAAATAGCATTTTCTATCTATTCACTCTGCACAAATTCATGCCGAGTTTCCTGCCAACTTTGTTACCTTTATCTTGACCCATGACCAGGCCGCCTTGACATCTCCTCCAGGCTTGATCTTCTGTTCTCTGGCTCTCTCAAGCCCACCCTTCTTAAAGCCTCCCGGTAACAACAGCCATACCACGGCGATGAACCCAAGAAGCCCTATGATGATAGGCTGCAGAACTTGAACTCCTGTCCGTTGAGCAATGGCTCCAACCGCAAACGGTCCTACAGCGGCGCCACCTCCTCCGACTGCAGCTGCAAACCCAATAGCACTAACATGGTAACCAGCTGGCAACAGTTTTGTTGCTGCAACCATCGCAGCCGGGAACAATGGCCCGAGGAAGAATCCGAGGAGCATGACAAAGATGACGGAGGCGACAAAGTTGGGGACCAGCCAGTACAGCACCTCGAGCCCGATGGAAAGAGCAAGATAGACCGTGATGGCCGTCTTTTCACCAATTCGCTCTGTGACAAAGCCCAAGAAAATACGACCAAGGGTCAAACCCAACCAGAAAAGCGTAACTGTCAAACCCGCAAGGAAAGGCTTCGCATGCCGTACCCGGAGCATAAAAGTAACGATCCAGCCTCCCAAGCTGACTTCAGCTGCTACATAACCTAGAATGAAAAGGGCGACTATCCAAGTGATGGGCTCTTTGACGGCCATACGTGTTGTTGTTCGGTCTTTGCCGTCTTCAAACCGAACCCGTCGTCGGTACTCTGCGCCAATTGCACTCCAGAAAGCACTTGTACCGATGACGAATTCCAAGACGGAAAGACCTATCATAATGTAAAAGAAGTTATACCAAGCCAAGTGTCCCTCAGTTATCATGGCAGAAGCAATGAGCGGGCCAATAGCACCTCCAAGACCATAGGCCCCATGAAGGAAGCCCAGTAGCTCGTTAGCACGGTGCATGTTGCCGATCCAAGCATTATAGCCACTATCTTGGACACCGTTGCCAAATCCAGTGAACAGCATGACACAAGGTAATGCCGGGAATGGCGGATGAAACGCCACAGGGATGTAAGCGATGAGGCGGCAAAGAGGCCCAAGGACTGCGACGCCTCGCTGGCCCATGGTGTAGTGTATCCAGTTGTTGGTGAGTGCGGCAACTATATAGCCTGTGACTGGTACGATGAACAGGGTAGAGACGGCGGTGTAGTTGATGCCGTAGTATGTCTCAATCTATTTGGCTATTAGATATTGGTCCATATCGTTGAGGGGAGATGTACATATGGCAACAAAGCCTATAATCTTGTTAGTCAAAAGGTCTTGTCTACAGGTCAGGAATTTGTGACTTACACCCAGAGATGCATCATTCATACCCATGATGAGAAAGGATAGGTTAGTGGCGTAGAAGCGGTAGGCATTAATTCGAGGGCAGTTCCAGTGCTCGAGCTCATTGACCGAGCCTGCTCCGTCGATTATATCGGGCTGTGGTACGGCTTCGACAACGCCCGGCTTTTCTTGAAGCTGGCCATGTTGTTGGTTTTGGTCCACTTGGGATGATTCCGATATCATTAGACAAGATAGAGAGTCAGTAAGTATTATGTCAAACTCGATCAACGGTGTTCAAAGAAAGAAGCCTGTATAGGCGTGGGATGGAGGATATATGGAGGTCCTGGCAAGCGTACTAACACACCCTAGTAGTTTCTAAGGGTAAACTTTTCGCTAAAATAAAGACAGCTACCTACTACCTACTACCTGTACTTTATCTCGGGTACAGTAGCAGTGATGCGAGATCAGTTCAGCTGGTTTGCAATTGGATATCAATGTCTTTTAGAAAACGGGATAACGGGGCGTCATTCCGAAATGCATTCAACCAACGGTACCCCGTGATTTGCCTGCCTTTCGATGGGTCTTGTAACCCAAGCTCTTGCTTCACCGAGGAATACGACCTGCAGAGTGGTTGTATATGATATGGCGATACCATCGACACAGGTGTTTGAGGTACTTGTATGTAAACAAGGCAATGAAAGCTGAGTGGAAGTGATAGCATGAGACTTGAGTTTTGATATAAATTGAGGTCATCATGAACACTGGCAAAGACATAAAAACGGGCCAGAAGCTTAACTCTCTATTCAAGCTACTGATTGGCTCATAGTTCTGGGGTTCATTCCTTTCCCCGGATTGTCGCCAAGAATACGATAGGGCAGCAAAATGTCACTAAAGCACAAGACATTCTGTGTTAAGAACGTTCTAAGACAACATCAGAGATTGTTTCTCATGTGCCTTCACCCCGAACGATGAGGCTGTGCAACCCGTGATGCTCCAGCTCCGCCACACGCGCGCGGGGTCTTTTAAAGCTGCAGCTAGCCCGACGTCATCGGCATTGTTCGAGAGCACCTTGGTCGTCACTCCATCGGGAAGAGACTTGATAGAAATACGACGTGAGAAACGCCCGACGGGACTCGTGCTACTGTACAATGATACAATAGAGCACCTAGCACAACAGGTACCTAAGGTTAGTATCTAGGTACTTTAAAATCTCCTAGTCCCATTCTTGTGGCTTGAAAGCGTTCGTCGTCATCAAAGACCTCCCCTCCGACTACTCGAATAACTACTGATACATTCTTGACTAGAAATTACCTACCTACTATCGCCAAGCTCTTGATTATTCTGCTGCGCCACTAGAACACTTCGGCTCTCATCTCTGCATCGGTAACCTTTCTTGGTACCTCGTAGGGCTGACATACAACCCGCTCCATCTTAACCTCTTCATCTGGCCACATTAATTCCCCCCTCCTTACCAACCTCGGCTGCCATCTACGCATATATAATCTTTTCAAAATGTCAAAAGACTATTACGAGTACGAAGAGTACTCCCGTCGCCGCCGCGACTTCTCCCCCGACAACTACTCAGGCGGCGCTCCAAACCCTCAGCAGCAAGGTCCTCCTCCGCCAGGAGCTCCCCCATATGCCTCGACATCACGTCTCGACCAGCAGTACGGTCCCCCGCCCCGGGAACGCATGACCCTTGAGCCTCCCGAGTCCCAAAACCGTCCGCGCTCCGTCCCGCCCAACACCACCATGGTCCGGCGCAGCCGCTCTCGCTCCCGCGCTCCCTCTGACGACGACGAAGACTACGACGATAGACGTGGTTCACGGAACCGCTCTCCAAGTCCCATCTCCCGCGCTCGCAATGTAGTCGAAGATAACTTCTCACACTCTGCCTCTGGCATCGGGGCAGGTCTCTTGGGCGCCGTTGTTGGCGGTCTTGTAGCTCGCGAAGCTACCGAGGCCGCGACGCGCCGTAAGCACAAGACCCGTGGTTACGACGATGACAACGAGGACCGCACTCGCCTCGTTTCCACTATCCTCGGCGCTGTAGCTGGCGGTCTTGGGGCCAACGCCCTCGCCAACCGGGTTGAGGACTCGAGGGATCGAGACCGACGACGCCAGCTCGAATGGGAGCGCGAGCGGAGCTATGTGCGCGAGGAGGAGATGCCTCGTTATGAGCGACGAAGATCCGGGGATCGGGATCGCGACGAAGACCGTCGCGACCGGTATGATCGCAGCAGAGCATTGCCGCAAAACGACGATGAAGATTACGATTTTGTCTACGACGATCCTCGGTATGAAGATCGGGAGTCCAGGCGACGCAGGAGTGAGGAAAACTATCGGTACCGCCAATAGTCTTCCTACTTCCAACTTCTCCTCTATTGCGTTATGACTTGTTATGACTATCATGGATGCTTGTTAGTATTGTGGTTGATAGTAAAATTCTAAGATGGATGCTAGAAAGGCCCTGTTTGTAATTGGTTGAAAGAAGTTATTCGTTTTAGGAAATCTAACGAGAAATGACTTGGCGCTGTTTGAATGTCTTTGTGTGTAACAGATGTAGTCAATTTTGGGTTAGTAGTTATTCAGAGTTTTATGTTGTCTGATTGTGTGTAACTGAATTATCGTGACTTTCTCTCTTATAATTACATTAAACTGCTGGAGTTGCACCTACTTACAACAACCCCCGGTGTTCTTACACATTAAACTTTTCGTAACTGCCATTTCGCCCTTGAAAGCTCATACCGAAGCTAGTCCAATCTCCCCCAAGTGTTTTGCCATTCATCTCTCCCCATGTACCGTCCATTGAGATTCGCCTCTGGCATGCGCTCCCTGATCACGACGTCCGTCGTGGGTGCGCTGTTCGAGATGATCCAGCTCTCTCTCAATAATCACCTTGAAGAATTGGGCAATCTCAGCTAGAGCAACCTGCTGCTCATCCGGAACACCAAGCATCTTGAACACCGATTGCGCATCAACCAACTGTTTCGCGATCACCGAGTCGGGCTGACATAGCGTGCGAACGCACATGGCTTTAGCATTGACCTTCATGGCATGGAGGAGTCCGCCAATCTCGATAGGATCAGCCTGTCGACGACCATAGAAGCGAAAGTCGTCGATATGCAGGTTTATCAACTCGAGCTGCGTCTCTAGGTCGTACCGGAAGCCAATAACCTTGGGGCGTCCCTTGCTCTGCCACACATCCGCCACCTTTTTAAGCTTGTCAGGCACTAGACGGCCCTTGTCCAGCTGCACCGTGATGTAGTCGTTCAATGCAGTGCTCAGGTTGAATTCGAGTTCGCAGTAGAGGAGGCTTTGCTCCCTAGCGTTCAGGGAGATGGCAACTTGGGATGCTGGTCGGGGTCGGATGACGGGCTGAGTTCGACGAGTGTTGTGATGCAGTTCTGCCTATGTCTATGTTAGTAAGGATACATCTTTTCTGTTTCTTCTTAACCCACCACGTCTTTGGCCATCTTCTTGATGCTGTCCAAAATTCCTGTCTTCTTGGGGGGCGCCTTCACGGTCTGCTCAATACCTCTATCGGTACGTTCTAGCCAGCCATTATCTCCAATCATTGTCTTCTCGCCCTTTTTGGCGCTAGGATAATCTGTGCCTCTAAAGTAAAACTGCAAAGGCGAGAATAGAGGTGTGTTTTGAACAGCTTGAGTGTTATTGGCGCGCAGCGTAACGAGCTGTGGGATCGGTGGCGAGTGAACCTTGATTGCTCGAGCCTGCCTCAGCCCATCAGCTGAACTCTTGGAGCGTCTAGGTCTGTTGATAAGAGGCTCTGGATGATTTGGTGATTCTCCAATCATGGATGGGTCATGGTTCTGAACCCACTCCTGGTAGGAGTCAGCCGCGGCGCCGTTGACCTTGGATTGCGATCGAGCGTGGGTGAGGTGAAGGGGCGATGGGTGAGCGGTGTACTGAGGTGAGTACACAGAAGAGGCATCGTCTTCAAAGATCTTGTCACTCTCATAACGGCCCTGTCCAAGTGGAGAGATACTGCCAGAAATATCTTCCATCTCAGCCGGTCGAGGGGTGGTGCCGCTCCGTCGACCACTTCCAAGTTGTAGAGGATAAGGTGGGTTTCTCTGGCGGCGCTCTGCTATGCTAGCAGGGAAGGCATCCTTTGAAGAGCCTGACTGACGACCAGGCATTAGCTCGGAGAAGGTTGGAGAATCTACCCCAGGGCCGCCATCATCTCCAAGAGCCCAGCTGTATGGGGCACCAACTCGGGAATTTTTCGATTGATTCTTTCGAGGTGTTGACTTGGGAGTCGTCATTGTAGGCCCCTTTTTGGATTTTGTTGACTTTACTGGGCTGCTATTGATCTTGTGGCTGAATCTATAGGAGTGTCAGCGTAGTAAAGTAACAACGGTATATAAAGATGCGGCATACGCTTCGGTGATTTTGTCCACCTGGCTCTCAGTCAAATTCATACGTATATGAAGTGGTTGTTTGATAAGACGTTTGCGTGGGGATAGTGAACGTGCTCGTGTCTCCGTTCCGGGTGACAGAGCAAGGAAATCGCCTTGAAGAGGCGTCAAGCCAGATGTTGAAGGGTCAGAATAGCGCCCTCGATTCGAGCTGTCTTGTTGCATTGAATCCAGATGTTTGAATCACAGCAGCCACTTGCTAGTAGCTTGAAGTGATCAAACTTGGAGCACCATGTATTGGGAAGAGTCTAGGCCACAAACTAGCAGAAAGAATGCGAGAAGAAAATAAACAAACCAGGTTGCCATAGGCGAGGAGTATGAATCAGAGAGGTTTGATTTGGTTGACTGAAAAATCGCTAACTTGCTGTCAGTGTCAACAACTGTCACTAGGCTCTCGAAGTATGTCCCAGCACTGGCGAGCTTTAGGTGTATCGAATGAGAACCCAAAAGCTGTGCTGAGGCGTATGCGCTCTTTCGAATACTTGATAGGTAGTTGGTTTCTTTTCCAGATACATAAAGCCTTGCCGTGAGGATTTAGATACCTACTAGGTAGTTACGTACGTAGCTGCTTGAACTGTTCACATTATTTACCTGACCGGCATTAGATACACTAGGTACCTTAGTTAAATACGTCTCAAGTCACCACATAATGTTCTCAGCATGAACTGTGCTTCCAACGGTAATCGATACCGCTATCAAACCAAAGCTGAGGTGTAAAGGGTCCTTGGAAAGTCCACGAGTATACGAGCTCTCTCAGCGGATATTCGGCTGCCATGTCCATTGCTTTGTCTTCGGCAACTGGCAGTTCTCTGATGAAAGGGGGAAGCGGCGTGCTTTCGGCGTACAGACCAAATTTCCGGGCAAAGTTGGCATTGGGTATCTCATAGTCTCTAACATGAAAATTCGGTCTCTGCTCGAGTATATCGTGAATCAGGACTGTCGAACGATTGCCTTGTTGCATTTGGGGGCAGTGCGCTTCATTCGGTGCGGTACTCTTTTCTGTCGAGCGAATCTTTTGTACCATCTGGGTGACCTTACCATGGCCTTTTAGCAAGTTTAAGCTCAGCGATCGGCGATGCGTGGTGCGTTCTTTCAGTTCCAGTGGCTGGTCTTGATTTCTGTCACGCGATAACTCGCCCAGGTCAATGGACTTCTTACCAACAAGTCTGCCATTATGGCTTGCGTTTGTGCTCCATTGCATCTCATGAAACTCCCTGGCCTTGAGCTGACGGAACGGGCGAGTACCGCCGTTGCGAGATGAGACATACATGGTATACTCTATCACCCAGTTCTTCCGTGTCCTGATACCACTTGGATATAGCGATGACCTGGCAGTAGACGGAGAATGGTCAGAAAGTCGCGTGTGATATCTTTGAGGATGGTTCTTTCTCCATTGTATCAAAGCAGTGGTTGGTATAATGTTTGAGGTAACGGTTGTTAAGTGCGGGACGTGAGGAAGCTCGAGGTTCGCCTATTTCCCATATTAGAACTGAATTAGAGGGTTCTTTGATACACATTTCCGTACATGTCTATTCATATGATCGTGTCTCCAACGCTGAAATGCAGCGCCCGGATCGTCCGAATGTTGGCAATCAACTTCGATCATCTCATAAAGCACGCCTCCTGCAAGTCCAAGAAACTCGTCGCCAAGATGATCTCTCAGCACTAAAAAGACCTACATCACGTCAGACAATGCTTGTCATGGAACTTTATGCTTGTCTGACAAGTCGAATACCGTCGCGGTATTGATAATTGCGAGGGATATGAGCGCAATATCTCACGAGCACGTTGCGACATTCTGCATGACTGTTAGTCAGAGCACACCAGAGCACCTTTGTCCTGGAACTGACTGTCTTCGTCGAATATCTCAGAGATATTGACAGATTGATATTTGGAAACTCTCGTGGACAGATGTTGCGTGTCGTCCATACCAGTGTGACCGGGTTTGGGGCTTTGTTCGCGTGAAGGATTGGTTCTTTTGAATACGAAAAGAAAAGCAAGGTCAAGGTCACCTCGAGGTAATCTAGCATGGATGTTTGGCATAGGTACTAAGATACATACCTAGGTATGATTCCTGTTGGAATATCCAAGATTTTTCGTATTCATCCCAAGCAAGAATGATCCATAAGGTACTCCCCATATGATATTTCTTACGGGGGTGGGAGGGGCGTGTGTGACAACTCTACCTTCCATCGCGATCTCAATGTGTTCAAGCGGCAGTCACGATACGTGCAGCACCTGGCAAGAAGCGAGACACCACGTAGATATAGCGACTGCCACTTTCAATTCGTCCCAACCCGAAAGCTTCGGAGTACCTTACCTAAGAAGGAGGACAGGTCTGCTACATTGGTATGTTCTTCAAAACAGTTTCATCAAAATACACACTAGTGCCATCTGCTCAGTTGTGCGAGGCTCCAGGGTAGTCGGAGATGGAAACATTCGTTCATCGTAATATAAAAGTACCTATACGGATACATGTTGAGTACTACTAAGTAGTTACTGATATCGTACGGAGGGATGGTATTTATTCGTGTTTATCCAGAGGCGTCATCCATGTCGTTCTTTGATGTCAGAGCATACTGGTCTACGATAAAGGATGCAATTCTAACCATGTCTTTTGACGTCACATGATTACCTCAAGTCGAGCAATATCAATATAGAAGAAGTGGTGCAAGGCCTTATGCCATGACTGACCACTAATAGAATGAGTTATTGTCCGCCGGTGGTACTAGCAAAGCGAGTATCATGAATGGATTTGGAGAGATGGAATGAGATTTCGGCCTCGAGCCCGGCATTCGGGGGTTCCACAGACTCTCCACCCCCGTGGTTGATAACGTGCCGCAGATCAAGCGCTCAGATACTGTCTGTTAAAAAATATTTGGATACCACACTCAAACACTATCATGAGCTAACTTGTACCCATTCCCCTGCAAGCCGAGATAAAAGCCGGACCCGTCACGGCTTCCCGAAACCAACTCCCGGATTCCCAAAAGAGCAGCCCAGATTTGCTGCCTCCTCTTTGCCCCAGAAACCCCACACTAACAACAATGAAGAATGATGACAATTGCTTGCTCGCCTTGTCTAGCGCATCTCTTGTTAGTTATGAGCACCCACTCGACTATAATCGCCCTCCACACCCCGTACCGAGTCTGATGCCGTCAATCCTCCGCGGGTCGCTCTGAGTCTGAGCCGCACCAGGCTGTGTGCGCTCTGCCCATCCGGACAACCCACCGGCAGCTCTGGGCATCATGTCGCATCTACTTATATATGTGACCCCCCATCGAGTTCTTCCAGATTAATCACACTTGGTTGTTCACATCCCTAGACACCCAAGTCTTACATATCAACCGTATACGCCATGTCGCAGTCACAAACCGATCGCTCACCCTACTATGACATTGGTAGGCTCATCCCTATTGACTAGAACCGCATCATGATCTAACCCCACCTCGAATAGTCATTGTAGGAGCTGGACCAGTTGGCCTTATGCTGGCAACATGCCTTGCCCGCTGGGGTTACAAGATCAAGCACATCGACAAGAGAGCTGAGCCGACACCGACCGGTCGAGCTGATGGCATTCAGCCCCGCTCTCTGGACCTCCTTCGTAACATGGGCCTCAAGTCAGCCATCATGGCTCACCATCCAGCTCGCGTTTACGAAGTCGCCTTTTGGGACCCGGCGTCATCAGGAAAGGGCATTACCCGAACTGGAACATGGGCTAGCTGTCCTGACTTTATCGACGCTCGATACCCATTCACAACCCTGCTGCACCAGGGTTTGATCGAGCGCGTCTTCATCGCTGACCTTGAGAAGAACGGGACACATGTTCAGAGACCATGGTCTATTAAGAGCTTTACATCTGATGAAAAGTCCAACCCCGACTATCCTGTCACCGTCGAGCTGGAACACGTCGACGGTACGGCTCACGAGACAGTACACGCCAAGTATCTGTTCGGAGGTGAAGGTGCAAGGTCATCCATCCGAGATCAGCTTGGTATTGCTGTTCAGCACAAGGATCCCATTGCCCATGTTTGGGGCGTCATGGATGGCGTCGTGTTAACCGACTTTCCTGATATCAAGGTATGTTCATTATGCTTCAAACCCTACATTTTACCCACTGACTCTTCATAGATGAAATGTACTATTCATAGTGAGCATGGCTCCATCATGGTAATCCCACGAGAGAACAATATGGTTCGCCTCTACATCCAAATCGCATCATCGACGGATCCAGACTGGAACCCCAGACGAACAGCTACCGAGCAACAAGTACAAGAGTCGGCCAAGAAGATCCTGCAGCCATACTCGATCGAGTGGGAGCGCGTTGAGTGGTATTCAGTCTATCCTATTGGGCAAGGCATTTCTGAAAGATATACACTGGATCAGCGAGTTTTCCTTGGTGGCGATGCTTGCCACACGCATAGTGTGAGTTTCTCCAGCCGAGTGCAAGTACAATAAGCTGACAAAATCATAGCCCAAGGCTGGTCAAGGAATGAACACTGCGTTCCTTGATGGTCAGAATCTTGCATGGAAGATTCACGCGGTTGAGTCCGGCTTCGCTGATAGGGAAATCCTCAAGACCTATGAAACGGAACGCAAGCATGTCGCCGAATCTTTACTCGACTTTGATAACCGATATGCCAAACTGTTTTCTCAACGACCCCCCGCAGCCGATGAGGTGCAAGCTGCGTCGGCCAACCATGGCGGTAATAACGAAAGCCAAGAGAACGAGTTCATCAAGACTTTCAAGGAGTCATGCGAGTTTACGAGCGGATATGGGGTCTACTACAAGCCCAACGCTATCAACTGGTCGCCCGAGCATGCTGCACAGTCGACACTGATCCATCCTAAGGGAACCAAGCTACGGACGGGTCGCCTGTTCATCAACTCCAACGTGACAAGAGTGGTGGATGCCAACGTTGTGCACCTCGAGCAGGAGGTTCCCTTGAATGGCGCGTTCCGACTATTCGTCTTTGCCGGAGTTCCATCGAAAACGCGTCAAGCGCTACAAGACTTTGCCAACCACATCGGTAGCCAACGATCCTTTTACGCAGCATACCAGAGACCCGACCTTGACAAGGTTTCATATCACGAGAAGCACCTCCCACACAGTCGCTTCTTCACCCTGTCCACGATCTTTGCATGCAAGCGACCCGATATCGAGATTTCTCGCGACGTACCTGGAGTTCTGGCTCGATACCGAGATCACGTCTATGCCGATGATCGATCCGATGCCCGATTTGCACAGGCAAAGGCTGTGGCGCATGCCAAGATGGGATTGGACGAGGAGCTTGGTGGAGTTGTCGTAGTGAGGCCAGATGGATATGTTGGTATTGTGGTCAGTTTGGTTGAAGGCAGTGGAACAGTCGATGCTTTGAACGAGTATTTCTCAACTTTTTGTACGAAGAAGCTAGGAACGACGTTGGCGCAGCTGTAAGAATGGGTTTCTAAAAGCATGCCAAGCCGACAGGCCATCGTAAAAAGGATTGATTTAATGTATATATTTTCGTTAGCGAATAAAAGCTATATGACTAAGGTTATTGGCTGACGATGAATTACATCTACTACCGACCTAGTGTCAAGGGACTGTTTGTTACCAGGGTTCAACTGCAAAGCCTGATGTTTTTCAGGCCTATTTAATATATATAGACACGGGCTCTAGCTCCCAAGTTTCGAAGAATGTGCTCAATCAATCGCATTAAATCACTGATAATCTTGATAATATTTTCCTCCATCTCGATATCTAGAGAGCTTTTGTAGACAAGAGAATCAAGCTTTCCATCTCAAACAAGACCCTAGGCCACGAAGTGCCGACAATCACACCAATGAGAAATTGTAATCACCATCGCGTACACCGACCAATGAGAAAACGGCATTCTGATCGCCAGCCAGGGGCCAATTGCGGCTGACACGTGGGGCCCACTTCAGCTGTCAGTGCAGTGCCAGCGCAAGTGCCATCACTAAAAGCTTCAATCTTTCACCTCCACAACACTGCTCCAGCGCATTGCTTCAGCGCTCACGACAGTGACAATGACCTCACCAGACGTATTGGGATAGAAAGGACGAATTGGGCGAAAACAACGCGACGCGACCTTTGCTTACGTGCTGACTGATGAACGCGTCCGCGCACGAGTATAAAGCACTCCTCGACCGGGCTCAACCTGCCCTCTTTTCTCTCCATCATCCGCAACTGCAGCTTCGCTTCAACTTTCATCACAGCTTCGCTTTAACGCATCATCTTCGCTTCTGTAAGAACAGCCCCGCATTCAGCTTGATCGCAACTTCAATTCTTCTCTTCAATTCACTGCTTCTACACTGCTTGGCACTTGCCCCACGGTTTGCTTTCGCATCATTGTTGCTGCAACGACAACCTGAACATCACGTTCTTGCTCTTTCAGCACGCTTTGTTTGCGCATCAGCTGCCGCTTAACTTCTTTCTTCGTCATTCAGACTCGGATTTCTCTTTCTTCACTTTACTTTCACAACTGCTTCGGCTGGACCAGCACCTTCCGCTTCAGTTCACTCCACTTCGCGACACTGCTTTCTTTGCATTGCACTTTACTTGACTTCATTTCGACCTTCTTCTTTGCATCACCGTTTCTTCTTTCTTCATTTCGTCATGTCTCACTCTGAAGAGGCCCGATTCACTGTCCTCAACCAGGCTAACCAGAGCGGAAGCCCAATTCCTGCGTGCCTTTTGGATCCTTCCCGAAGGCAACGTCGTTGGGCTGCCCGTAAAAAGCAGGTCCGCCGAGTTATTCAACAACCAGCGCCAGAGAAGGTGCCTGTTACTCCGCCCCGACAAATCAGGCGACCCAACTTTCCGCTCTTGATTGATTCTCCGATTCCTCGAGCCGATACACTTGCGGATCCCCGCGTTCGCGCCAGATTCGTAAACACTGATTCTCCCATTCCCCTGCGCACTCCAGTTCGACGAACACGAACCCCCCCTCGACCAGCAAAAACCACACCCCTCAATCCTGACGCTCCCGGGATATCTACTCTTTCTGATCCCAACTTGATTGTTGTCAATGGCATACAGACACGCAAGCGTCGCGCCCAGGACACTGAAATCGAACTTGTTGCCGCAGAGAACGGCATCACAAACACTACTGACCCCATTGTCACTGTTCGCGAAGGCGAGGCTGTTCCTACCGAAGAACCTGGCCAACAGGCCCATGTGCGTTCTTTGTTATTTTCTTTTATCTTTTGATGCACTAACCAGTTACCACAGAGCTCAAACCGTATGCTCGGAATCGTATCCAGCGCCAAATCCGTTACCAGGATGATAGCCAACATTTATTCCGCCGTCGCCAATATTGGTGAGACGATTAGCAAGATCAGTACGTTTAATCTGACCCCTGATCTTGTGATTTGCGCTAACCCATGGCAGTTCGCCCTCAGTCGTACCGAATCGCAGAGTTCCGCTCCTACGTTGGCGAGAACCAAGTTATCAACAAGCGTGTCAAGCTCAGCGCCAACCAAGATGTCACCAAATCTGAGGACGTTGCCCAAGGCGACATGCTTCGTTGGATTGATCGAAATGGTCTCACTACCTTGATCGAAGAGTACCAGAACTTTTGCAAATCCCTCCACGTTGTCTGGCACTGTCTTAGTCAAGAAACTCGAGAAGAGGCGAATAAGGATCTAGGACCCCTGAACACCACCATTGTCGACAACGTCGAAGATCGTCTGAGGATGTACAGTGGCGAGGGCCACGACCTCTTTGAAGTTTTCGGACTGCAACTCAAGCGGATTTTCGAGTTTCTGGGCGACATCTACGAAATTGGCATCATTGTCAGGATTCGAAACGACAATGACTTTGTCCCTCCCGTCCTGGACCTCCAAATTCCTCCACATTCAATCGATCAGTTGGTCTCGATCAGGAACTTCCTGTCTGGTCCGGCACTCCCCACTGTCTGCAAGAACATTCTGCAAAAGCATGGAGTGGATGATGTAAATGTTTCCCAGGCATTTATGGATCGGATCGTGCTTGATATTAAGGCTATCACCCGCGATCTGCCAGCACCAAGCTACGTTAACTCTCAGGGGTATCGCGACAGGCTACAAGCCATGTTTCCCACCCCACCACGAACTGACCTTGACCTCCACCTTCTACTCCCTGGATCGTTCCCCGTATTTGATGAGCCTAAGGAGCCCAAGGAGCCCGTCGAGCAACCTATTGAGGAACCAGAGACAGAAGTTCCTGAAGAAGTAATCGAAATTATACCACCACCACCAGAATCACCACGCCCCGTCGTGCCCCGTCCTGGCTTCCGCAAAACCGACTTTCTGCGTGTGGACATGGCTCAGATGAGTATCGAGCGGATAACACCCGAGGATTACCGTCAGACTTTCTACGAGGAGAGCGATGAGCACCGTGCCATCAAGAACAAATACGTTACCGACTTTAAGCCCAAGGCACCTCTCACTTCGAACGAAGTGGGATCTCTCAGATCGATTCTTCGAAATCGACGAAAGCACCCTTCCCGAATGACGCCCAAGCGGCTAGGCATAACGCGCCGACCCAAGGCTGTCCGTTTCACTGAGGATACTGTCAGCCCAAGACAACGGACACATCTCGGACTTGATGTCCCCAAACATATCAGATACGATGAGACAACTGGACAACCTCTTGCACCAACCGAGGACTTCCAGGAACCACGCCCTCGCTGGGCGCACACATGGCTCAACATCCCACCCCCCCCAGAAGAACCACCCCGAGACATCATGTTTCGTACTCCCTGCCGTCTGGAAAAGAAGGATGGCGCTGACCCTACAGCCCGCATCAGAGAGATACTTGCTCTTCCCTCACTGAGGGATCTTATGATTAGTGATGACTCAAGGGCTGGAATAGAATTACAAAAAGAACAGGCTGCACAGAAAGCTGCTGAAGAAGCACGTCTTGCTGCCGAACAAGCACGTCTGGCTGCCGAGGCAGCGCAGCGTGAAGAAGAGGAGAAGGCTCGAAAGGAGCTTGAAGAACGTCTTGCTCGCTCTGGTGGGCTTCGCATACCTAACCAGACATTTGTTGCACCTGTTTCCCCAGAATGGCACAGGAAGGCATTGGATACTCTTCGTGCTGCAGGCACTACCTCCCTTGCGAAGTCCGCCGAGGGCGTCGATTTGCGAAAACACGACTTTACCAAGGTGGTGATCGCGAATGAATGGCTCAATGATGAGATTGTCAACGCATCTCTTGTGTGGCTCGATCGAGCTATCAACCAAGCTGCCGGCATTAAGGATGTCAAGCGGAACACTCGCAAGATTTTGGCCATGGGTTCATTCTTCTGGAAGCGACTTCAAGACCAGGGTGTGCATTCAACCCAGCGAACCCTCCGACGCTATGGAGTTGAGAAGAGAAACTTTCTTGACATTGATACAATCCTTCTACCAATATGCGAGCACTCTCACTGGACACTACTCGTTGTTCGTCCTTCAAAGAGGACCGTGGCTCACATGGATTCGATCAATGCACGTGGCAATTCGTCCTACACCAGCCATGCCATGGCATGGGTCAAGGACATTTTAGAGGACAAATTCATTAAGGATGAATGGAAGGTTCTCATTCATGAGGCCCCTCTACAGAACAACGGCCACGACTGCGGAGTCCATACTATTACCAACGCTATGTGCGTCTCTCTGGGCCTTAGCCCCATCGATTCATACACGGCACACGACATGCCTGCACAGCGAATCCGCATCGCTTGCATGCTTCTCAACGGTGGTTTCAAGGGCGACTTCGACCTACAAGTATACTAGATGAACATCAACTTAGCATTCTATGGCTTATTCACAAGGAATGATTATGTATGAGGCGTTTGAGGAGAGTTGGTGGTCAACATACCATTAGTTAGCAAGCATTGTTTGGCGTTTGTATGTTATTTTGGTGAAAAGGAGGACAGAAGCTCGCCAAGGTGGCTTGAGCAGTGTATGCGTGTTTGAATCGAGTTCACAGGGATGCACAGCACAGTTGGAGATTCTGGCTGATGCATGGATGGATGGTTGGATTGCCCCTGTTAGAAGAAGAGTAAACGAATAAAAAAAAAACAGTTAAAAATCTAATTGTCGACAAACCTTGTTGGCTACGGCCATGATGTGATTGCTGCCTTGGTAGTCTAGTCGTGGCGCTGCAGATTACGATTCACCATGGTGAGGCTGTGTTGAAGTTTGTCACCGATCACGTTTGTAAATAGCGCCTTATTGTTGACCCAACATAAGCAATAGCCTACTATCTTGTGCGTCTGAATGCCTATAATGTCGAGTCACAAGCTCAATCCCGGTATCAGGGATACGGAAACTCTCGACACCCTTCAGTAACCTCCGTCTCACGGACTATTAGCGCCCACCTTTTCTTACGTACCGATAATTACAGCTGTCAGCACGTAAGCGACCAAGGCCGGGAACAGAGCCTCAAAGATGACGACGACGAATGGACTCTTCTGAGTCAGTGATGGCATCCACATTGGTCAGATGGACGAGAGTGACAGATGGGGGCTCTATAACCAAGCGCCAACAGGAAGAGAGCATTGAGGGGCCGTGCTGTTCTATCATGTTGCGTGTACCCGCCGAAACCGGCTATTGACCTTCGTGTTGTATCTGATTCAGTGTACGAAACAAGGGTTGACTGACTATTAATGGATATCGTGTGCTGGATATGATTCAGGCATACACTAAAGAATAAGTTTGGATTGGCGTGTCTATTGTTGGTGGGATATCCCACTGACGAAGAACAAAGGCAGTCAGATGGTTTGGTTAGCTATGTTTGAGGCATAGCATAACGCACAAGCCTGACCGCAGCGAAGAAGAATAGAAGTTTCGTCCAGCCACAAGTCGGGAGGAGCTATTGATGACGAACAAGAGCACGGTTCAAGTGAACTTATCCGAATATCAAAGCAGACCAAATGCCGTTCGCTTGGAGAGATACCAAGACAAAGACTAGGGAAAAGCTTGGCGTTTGTTGGTGGGGGTGAAGGGCGCCTCAGATCTTTTCGGAAGGCTTCTAGAAAGGATGAGCATCGGGGAAGGACTGAAGCCAAGGGCTATTCATTACAGGAACAAACAGATCCCCTGACAAAGAAAGCCAAGAGTTGCAAGGCTGCGTTAGACCGAACTGAATTTGTTGGTTTTTAACGTACTCTTAAGGCCTAAAACCTTATTTCTGATGCCCATTTTATGTCAATGGTTGGATACGTGTTTGCTGGCTGACGGCTTCCTTTCCTTGGGGTTGGGTTCAAATAAGCTATCCATGGATACGGTACGCTGACACTAGATGCTTTCTTGGTAACCATCCAGGGTCCTAAGTCGCGGGCCGCTATTCAACATCTGGAAGCAGTTTGTTTGCCACAAGAGGCGCACGAGACGCCAAAAAAAAAAAAAAAAACAAAGGAGAAAAACCCACTCTGGTTGCATCTTTGGCAACACGCCCCTTTCAGGGATAACCTTTGGGGAAAGACAATATAGGCTTTCGGTGTTTGCTTCGTGTTTGCTTCGCGTTTGCTTCGGTCCGTGGCAGGTGCTTGATGGTATCGATGTACAGAACCTTGTCGTATCGGACCTTGAATCACCATGAATTGTATCCGTAGACTACACGGGGGCGTGAGAAACAACTCAACCCTTGTCGACCTTACCGCCTCTTGGATACGTTTGTGAGGACCAAACTACATTCAGAATACCCGATCGTTGGGGACTAATGGTCAGAGACTGATGAGTCCTTCTGTACACTCATCGTCGATTCTCTAATGACCCCCCAACCGATGCGTGCCGATCGTGGTGGATGAAGCCCGAGTCGCCGAGGATATCGAAATTAATGTCGCAAGGCGGCGTCGTCCGCCTATAGGACGGGCACCATGGGGCCATCTAGCTTCTGTTGCCAGTCATGTAGATAGCTTCTCAAGAGGTATCCTCCTCTAACGTCCATGCTCGGGACCGATTCATCCCACCTGCTTGGTGCTAAATGTCCATGTCAGTTCCACGGGCCGTTAGAGCGGTAGAGGTTAGCCGACATGGACAGTCTCCGCCAGTATGGATGGATGCCCCGAAGCGAAGGGAGAAAAATCGATGGTTCCAATCACTCGGGCTTCGAAAAAGTTTTCTGGAACGCGCCAGACAAGGGAGGCGTCGGAAATGGCTGAATCTGGGTTAAGGTAGGGCCACCAAGAGAACTGCCGGGACGACAACCGGGTCGTACGTATGTATGTACAGTATGTGAGATGAATTGTCGGGTGGCAGGTTTTTTTGGTGCTTGATTTGATTGATGGTGAAAGAGATGGAGACACGGCGAGGCCGGTTGGTATTGAGTAGTGTCACCTCACCCTTGACAAGGGTGGTGTGGTTCCTAACGCATATTGCCAAATTTGGAAGGCTTCCAGAACAAAACGCCATTCGGGATGACTGCTTCTAGAAGGATTTCACAAAGCCTTGCGGTTAGGTTTTTGTTGTCTTCCATTAGACTTCCATTAGGCTTCCAGAACAAGCCATCAGCTGAACCGGATTAGCCAGGCTTGCCAGGGGCAGCACCAAAGTCTTCATGTTCATCTCCCTTCTCGTTGACGTGGCCTGTGCTCCGTTACGTGACGTTGCTCGTCCTTGTTGAGTTGTAAGCGATGACCTGTTGCAAGAGTTGGTGTAAACATGGCTCCCTGCATACTCGAAGGCCTGGCGTCTTAATCTAGCAATACGAAAGGGGCCTCGATTTAGCCGTCATGAGGATAATTGCTGGATCGATGTAGCCTGTCACAGTTACTGTAGCGTTCGGTCATTACTGATACTGCAGCATTCCGGGCCTGCTACCGCTTCTCACAACCTGGACGGTTCTTTTATGGTTTATCGGTAAATCGATGGAAAGCGTCATAAGCCTGGTCGATGCCCTCCAATCTGACCAGAATTGAATACTCAATCGAGTACACTCATGCATGTATCGAGCCTAGTCGAGAACAAGCAAGTGACCGGTATGTTTGTAGCCATACTTTGAAAGACCCTAGTGCATCAGAAGTCAGAAATGTATAGTAACTGAAGCCAGCATGATGATAGGACCAACAGTTGTCGCTTGAACATCAAGCTTATAAACATGGCAGCGTGTGGGGGTCGTTCCGGGAGTTCCCCTATGGCTGTTTGCAAATTGGAGGGGACGATATCAATCCCATCTGAGATCCATAGTCTCAGCCCTGTGTCTTTCCCCATTAACAGGGGCCAGATGTGTGTGCCGGAAACCGTTTGGGCTATGGAGGACGAGAATGACAGCATCGTCCATTCCAGCGAATGCCTCAACATTCTTGTCCATAAGTCATCTTGGGGCAGAGGCCAATGACTACCAGCTCGCTGTATAAGCGGTATTTGGGTGAGGATCGCTTTCGACAAATTCGTCACAGTGATGCTTTCTTACATCAGTTGTGCAACCCAGCCGGTGACCACCACGGTCTTGTACTCACCACAAGGTATTGATCAAGCATGATTTGATTTGCCGAGCTGACGTCAAGCCTCTGGCTCAAAGATCATCATCAAAACCACATGGCGCCATTGTCAGATGCTGTACTTAATGCGGGACGAACTCCACTGACTAATATTCCTTCGATAAGGAATTGGGAATGAAGCTCGAGGGGTATCAGTAAGAGCTTCGTCGCATGACTACATACCGTGGCTGAAGCCTCCTTGTACACGGAAAGGCACGGCTTGAAATCGACCAAGAGACCGGATGTAGCACGGAGGTAACATCAAGCCACCACTCTGCTGATTGGGCTGGCATCACGATCCCATGCTTGCCAGCTCACGATATCTATCAGTGGCCTATGCACGCTCACTTGGCTCACTACGCTGCGAGCATAGGTGGAATGATGGCCCAGTCTCTTGACGCTAAGACATATGGGTCAATTGAAGAACCATACTTGACAAGGATAGTGAAAGGATTAGGGAGATTCTGTTGCTAATGATTATCCGATTCGAGATCCATCAGATGCCGTACTTATGTAGCTCGTCTAAGCGGGGTTATTGATGGTGGTTATTTCCATCTCGGCATTTAAGATAAGAGTAATAGAAGGGAACAATCCGAAACATAGTGTAAATGATCAAACAGGTGAAGTCTGCGATACTGAGGGGCGATTGAGTGAATATCCTCGCCTCAGATAACGTCGGGAAGTCGGTCAAGAAGTGAAGGGCCGCGCCGTGATATTCACCGACCTTTCACTAGCGGGCTGACGAATTATGGGGTCGATGGGCCTTTGCCAGCTTTGTCATCCCGTTGCGCCATGTATCATCACTGTAGTCGCGATTTGGCGATATTGCTGACGATTATCGCAGTTGACATTTTATTGCAAAATAGCCTTCCCGTGCCTGCCGTGTAAGTGTGCGCCGTAAACTCAAAGGGTTAGAAAGGATGGCAATGTGATTGATGACGGAGACATGCCGCTTCTCTGGATTGGAGAACTGGGAGCGCTTGGAGAAGGACGGGTTGCCTGTTGTGTACTAGGAACAAGACTCTGGAACGACGACAACGGTGATATGACCAATGAGCTCAAGAGAAGCCCATCGCGATCGACCGAGCTACCGTCCTTTAGCGGCAAAGCCAAGATGGGTTTTGGGATCGGGGTCCAGTCGCAGGGCGTTGTCGTCTCTTTGTTGCAGGGGGTTGGCGATGTGGAAGGCTCCACCAAAAGAGGTCGGTCCATGAGGATGAGGGGCGGCATCTGATGATGGTCAATGGATTTGATAATTAGAGTACATACATATGTATGTAAGTAGAGTTGAGAATCGAGAAGGTTGTGAATCGGCGCCAAGAGATGGATAGTCAGGCCGAATAACCTTATTGTTCCATCTCAGAGTTTGTCACGGCGTGTAAATAGGTACACGTAACGTACCTACTCGGGTAGGTATCGATGACGGAGAATTAATCTTGCCCAAAGGTTGTACTGTAGGGTCGGCAAGCCTCATGTCTATCCACAAGGCCGTTGAGAGTGGCACATAAAATCCGGATCTGATAGGCAAGATAATAGTATGGTGTTGAAGTTGTTGCAGCCCGCACACCACTTGTTCGGCATTAAAGTCGTGGGTCACGTTATGCATTGACGGGAGGAGATGCCATTTGCTGGATGATCACTTCAACAACTGCAGGCGTGACGCAGATAGCTTCCCAAAGCAGCACCAAGCAGCCCGTCGATGACGATCCAAGATCACCAAGCTATGGATTGTACCGCTGGACCTAATCTTGGGGTGTAAATCTCCCGCCCAAGTTGCACTGATGATCCTCGGGCTAATTGCAATGTAGGTATGTAAGTTGTCTTCCAAATTGATGAACGTGCAAGCATGTGTAAGTAAATAGGTAGGTAGGCTATATCAAGGTACATTGTAGGAGCAGTACTGTATTGGTATCGGAATCCGGGCAGTTAGTTAATCGTGGCAACTGCCAAACTCCATGCAGCAAAGAATTACGCATTCGCTCTGCTCTGCTCTGCTCTGCTCTGCTCTGCTGTACAAAAAGGCAATTGGGGTGAGACCGTGCGGGGAATCAACATCGATTGGCCCATGATTGATATCCCTGCGTAAGACCGACCACCTGTGGCCGAACAGCCGTGCATTAATGGCGTGTTTACACTGCAAGCAAGTGTATGTATGATGTCCAATATAATTCTACCGGGTGATCATAGCTTGGCCTGCGATCGAGATGTAAAAGAGTGAATTTAACGTGAATGTTGAGAATGGACCACCAGGAGATCAGGTAGGTACAACACAAAACAAACAAACTTGGGCCGGGATCAGGGACTCTCCAGCTCAACCCCTCCAGCCTCCACCCATCAGCCACTCTTGTGCCTTCTAGCGTTATTCTACCTTGAATGATCATCAGGGTGTCGTGGAACGACAATTCAGGAAAGCATACAGCTATGTTTGCAGCTGTTGTGGAGCATGAATGATCGCGTTGCTATCGATAATCTCATTATCGTCTGTTGTCTTCACCTTTGCCCGTTGGAACCCTCTCAAGATTTCCTATTTGCTGCCACTGCGTCACGGTCTGCCGACAAATTTGCCACTCTCAGTCATGCTACTAGCGCTCGAGCCTTGCCCCATTCCTCAATGAGAACCTTGCATAATTGTGATCTCAGGTAGTCTTCGGCGTTGTCCGTGGCTGAAGGTGTCTCATCCCACGATCTGAAGCAATTTTTTCTCGAAAATTTCCCTTTTCATGAACCATTTCGGTCAGCCACGTGCCTGAATCAGACTGGTTTTTCTCCACTGCTCTACCTGTGTCAGGTTGTCTGTTAGTCTGTTAAGGGACTTTTCTGCTACGTTGTATGTTTTGAGAACTACCTACGTTAGTAGGTAGACGACGTTGAATCTTTTGCAGGCTAGGGAAATTCCTGAGGGCCATTTGTTAATGATGTCTGCTCACTTGTCAATGTATAGATAGAATCTCTTAACCACGGGGCTATGCAGTAATAGTGCCTGCAAAGTGAAGGGCAAAGACACCAAAAAGATGTGTAAGAGTAATAATACATGCAGGTATCCAAGAATACCTACTAATGCAATATATCTTGATGAATACCTAAGTAGGTAGGTACCCCACGCCAATAGACCCCTGTTTAAAGGAGAAAAAAAAAAGAACTTCTAAAAGCCTTCTTTGCTTCAGCGCCGAGCTGTAAATGCCTTTCAAGCCCTTTATCCAATATCCGACGGGGACGACATGCCCTTGTTAGCCAAGAATTCAGTTCTGGGTGCGGTAGACAGCCTGTGCCGATGCGATGCTTAACAGGGGTGCGTATGAAGATCCATCCATGAATTGATCTCAGTGGAGGCATGTGGCTTGGAGATCAAAGAATGTTATTGGCTACTACCTGGTCCCTTCCCTTCCTTGCACCTTCCATCGTCGTCGTTGTCGCCGCCACTTTTCGCCGTCGCCTCCGGCCCCGCCCCTGGTTTGGCTCTAACTTCTGTTTGGCTGCCCTTCGTCCACGTCCCCGTCAGGCTCGGTTCTTTTTCTCGCTGCGACTGGAGCTGGTTGGAACAGGAACAGCAGCACCAACAGGCACAGGCACAGACACGGACGGACACGGCGGGCACTGGGCTCGGCTGTACAGTGCACACCAATCATCGACCGTGCAGTGCGTATTGGTCGCACTTTGCCTTTGCTCACATCTCCCAATTATTTGGTTGCCTCGCTCCCTCCGCTGCCATCGTACATACTGTACATATTACAGCTGTTATTGACGTCGTTGTTGCTAAATCCACGCCTCTATTACCCGCTCTTTCCTTCCATCCTGGTTTCTGTCCTCTTCATCTCCACATCAACCTCCACCCTTGGGTTTTCTGGCTCCTCCTCACTAGCAACCTATGGCCAGTCTCTCAAAAGGAAGAGAGAAAGAGTAGAGGAAAAAAAGTAAAATCTTATCGGGAGGTTTCTCTTTAAAACATGCTCGGCCCCAGCCCCATCCATCGCACGTTCTGGTCGCTTTCCTTTTTTTGGCCTTGTTCGCGCACATCACCAAGTGACGACACATCACTGCGACAGTACTTCAAACTCCTCTCACTCTCTTAGCCACATTCGCCGTTCCGCTTTTTTTTTTTCCCGGACGCAATTCTCCTATAAGCGCAGCACCAGCATACCTACAGTGTCTGGCGAACAACCAGAATAAGCAGTTCAAGACTTGTTTCAACTGTAAACTGCAGTACCTTTCCCCTCCTTTTGGTACCAAGATCCCCCCCAAACCCAAATCATCAGGCCAATCAGCCAACCAGCCAGCAGATCTGCCGCCTCGACTGAACCTTAGCGCTCCTCCTCCGCCGCTCCAGCGCCCGCCGCCCTCGTTCCCTCGCCCTTTTTACCTCCACAGCCTTGAACTGGGGTCTGGACCGTTTATTATACTTTGGGTTCCCCCAGATCCGCATTCCTGGGCTCCAAACTGTCTCTTGCCCAAGACGACTCTTTCGCTCTAGACAATCAACTATCTTCCCGATAGACTCACGGCCGGCTGTACGCCATCGAACTCTCATCATCCTCAAACTTCTGTCTCTTTGCCCGGCCTATGCCAAGCCCTTTGGCATAAGAGACCATCCGCAATCCGTCCACGACGACATTCGCCGGCTCGCGGCTCCCACGACCCTCGCATTCCAATCTCTTGGGAACAGCCCAGCAACTCGACGCTTCCAACCCTGACGGCCTCGACCACACCCACGCCATCTCCGCTTTGGGATTGATTGTCTTCGAAACGTCACTCCTACGAGCCCATCGGCGTCTTCCTGACCACCTCGCCCGATCAACAATTCCGCTACCCGTGTTGTCCGTTAGGCATTTCTAACCATTATTCCGCAACTTCGATCCAAGACCCTCAATCTTGGCATCCACTAAACCTAGTCTTGTCCTCTGGCCTACTTCGTCGAGTCCCCTCGTGGTACACATTGGCGCCCTAACAAGCCACCTTCCTCCACATATCTTTCGTCACCTTTGCGGCCGCTCTCTAGCATTCGCCCTCTTTTTGATTCCCATCAAGTAACTTAGGACATCTCTTTGTTCTTGATGGCCTTATCGTCCTTGCGGTAGCCTTACTTCTAGACCCGGCGCCTCTTCTGCCTCCACCATATGAACATCTGCGCCAGACTCATTGCCTCAGCTATCCACTATCCACTTCAGTTCACTACGACTCCACTTGGTCTCGTTCCTCATATTACCTGACCCTGCCCCCTCCTCTCCCTTCGAAACGCTCCAAGACTTGGATCTGTTTCCCTAGTCGAACTACCCAATACTTTGCTACTTGGCTTGGGACGTACCGGAGCGCTCCTGACCCTAGAATGATGGGCTTGTCGCGTTCGCGGAGGCAATCTCTCGAGTGCTATGGATGCAATATACCACCGCCATCCCCTCAACCCTCTTCCGCCTTCGACGATGTCTTCGATGTCGATTCACCCACCTCAAGACCTGTTAGTGAGGCCTTTATGTCTGGAACCTCTACACCAAACGGCGCCCCAGGCTCTCGACCGCCATCCCTGGCCGAAATTCTTCTCGATGTCGCCTCGCCACCATGGACTCTTAGTGCCTTTATGGCTTATCTTTCCCAGAACCACTGCATGGAAAGTCTTGAATTTACACTCGACTCGCAGCGATATGCCGCTTTCTACAACGAAATGATTACGAACAATTCGAACCGGACCCAAGAGAATAACGATCGCGTCTGTGTTTTGTGGGAAAAGCTTATGCAAGTCTACATCATCCCTTGCGCGCCTCGGGAAGTCAACCTTCCGGCACGCATCCGCGACCAGCTACTCGGCCTTCCCTGTGGACCTACTCCCCCTCATCCAGCTCAGTTGGACGAAGCTGGTCGAATTCTGTATGAACTTATGAACGACTCTCTGCTTTTACCTTTTCTTCAATCCGTTACCCCCATGCAGTTGGATGGACACGCTGAAGAGCAAGGACGAGGATCTCGTCGTTCATCAAACAGCAACGCTCGCATGGGTGCCCCTGTTCGTTCAATGAACTCTATGCATCACATCGAATCCGATTCTTTGACAGATGACAGCGACTGCAACTCGACTCCAGGCATGGAGCCCATGACTCCACCTACAACACCGCCCACCTCAGAATGGACATTCACCACCTCTCCTGGTGGCCTTCAGCGTGCTGTGGCTGCACATAATAAAGGATGGAAGAAGATGGGTGCCAAGTTGGGCTTTAACCGCAAGAGCTCAAGAACCCGCTCTGCCCCTACCTCATCTCACCCTCCTCCTGAAGGATTTCATATGCATCACGACTCCTTATGAGGGTCACAGGTCGTGTCTTTACCTGAATCACCTAACGAAGCCGACTGGGCTCATGAAGTCTCGCCAGAGACTCATGAGACAGAAAGCGCATACTCTGGTCACCCGCTGCATGGCGACATGCAGGCAGACGATGGTTGGTACCACAACCCTGACCTCCGACAAGTTGGTGGTTTCGGGGATGGCACGGCCGCAAAATTTGACAACACTCGATACTCTGCGAAGTCATCCCTCGTGCAAAAGAACATAAGGATGAGAAGACGGTTAAACAAGCCTTCAGACTTGACAACCAATACGCAGCTGACCAAAAGCAAATTTGCTTCTGAGTCCTCTGAGGCTCCAGTCGTCTCTCCTTATCGCTCTAATCCACTTGCTGTATCACCTTCAGCCACTGCGTTGAATGATGCAAGTAACGCAACAACATCACTGACAGATGTGTCTAATTATCTACCTACCCCTTTCGCCAGCAACGAGGACATGGCTTGCCATTCGACGACTTCAGATCATCAAGCGTTTAGATATGCCTCCCCCATGGAGGATATGTATGGATGGGACGCTGAGCTTGACCGGCGTCAATCCTCACCCAGTCGATCCTCACTGAGTTCCAACGAAGGCTGTGACCACCTGTCCCTAAGCTACAGACGCGCCAACGGTAGTAAACACAGCCTTCTTCAGCGAGTGTTTCGCGTTGGCTCATCCTCTTCTATGGCTAGGTATGAGACTGCTATCTAAGGCGTTGAATTCTCATAACAGTCGTCATCTGCACCTGTCAAGTTTGTGGTGCTTGTGTTTTTCCCTTTCTACTTTTTTGATTTTGTTGATTTCACATGCATAAACGGATATGTTTCAGGCCATTCATTGATGATCATGGCCACATATGGCAGGCAAGGCGTTGCGGAGACGTTATTGGTATTCTGATTAAACTGCATCATGGAACGGGGTTTTTGGATTGTTCTTTCGGTGTGCGAGTTTATTTGGCTCTGGGTGTACGCACCAGGCCGCTCTTCTTGGTGTTTTGGATGATGAGATTGCATTTTTACGGAACGATAAACGACTGGGTGGGCGTCAAAAAGATGCTCTTGGTGGCCGGTCTAACAACAACGATAACGGCCTTTTTCTTCTGGTTTTACATACTGGATTGGGACAAAGAAAATAAGAGATGGACAACCATGTGTCTAGTTAGCCATGATACCCCTCTTCCTTCCAAGACGGAAGGGAATCTAGACGTAATGTCTTAAAAATCATATTCAAACACTTTGCCTCTTGTGCCACATGCCTTGTCTAGGTATTCATTGATTGACATTTACGTCAAAGTCCATGCCGTAGAATTCCATCAAGGGGCGGACTCAACGCCACCGGCAATTAAGAATGTTCAGACCAGTGAGGGGTTAGACAAGCTTCTAATACCGGAGCAGAGTATCCTTTGGGGATGCTCTGGAATGTTTCGCCCATCATCAGGTCATAGGCCATAGATAACAGCCTACAAGGAGAAGATTCTTGGCGCAGCGTTTCGATGCATTCGGATGTAAAGTATCTCTTTTGGTCGGATCAAATCATGCTATCAAGGTATAGTACTTGTGAATACATATATGTGCAGGTTCTAAGATGAACAGGTGTGAAACAAGACAGGATTGGCAAACCTCAACTTTCTAGCAAGGAAAGTTGTTCTCAACCAAAAGAATCCCCGGCAATATTGCACTACAACTGATACGTCCCAACTTTTGCTACTGTTCAATTATGTGTTTGGCTTGCGAAAACTGTTCAGTCTTCATCTGTTGGCTTGTCATGACGCGAGTACATTTGCCACTCCAAAGAGTTGGCAAAATCGAGTTTTCCTTGCTCAACCTGTTTACGTGTCGCGGTGAGCATGGGTTTCGGTAGTCCCATCGACTCTAGATAGGCAACAGCTAAAGACACAATGTAAGAGATGGCAACCAGGCCGAATCAGCAGGCGGGGGGGCAGTGATAACACATACATTCTTTCCACTCGAGATCCTGCCGCCGACGATCCCATTTGAGCTCTTCGGCCATGATATCTACTACCTTGGGAAGGGCTTCGAGGGCAGCCTGGGCGTTGAGAAAGGCTAGCCGGGTACGTCGAGCGAGAACATCGACAACTGTCTGAGCGTATTCGTGTCGGACAGCATAGCGGATTTCACCATCAACAAAAGGATAAAGCTGGGAGATGCGCTCGCCGCGGGCAGGGAAGCGCTTGTCAGTGAGCTTGCAGAGGGATGCAACAGTCCAAGCACGATCGCCGTAAGACTCGGTCAGGTGCTTAGCTACCTCAGTTTCAACACCAAAGTGTTGGATAAGGGGAATGAAGAGAGTAGGGCTAAATCCATGGGCACCAACTAACCGAACCTTGTGCGTCTGGCAAGCTCCGTCCAGAATTGCGCCATCATCAATTATATCTGTACCGCTAACGCGAGGTGCGTCTTTGACAGGTTTTGGCTTGAGACCGAACTCTTCAATGGCGGTATCTACGCATTCTTCAGCCATTTGGCGATAAGTAGTCCATTTGCCACCGGCGCACGTTAGTAAGCCTGAGGGTGAAATGTCAATCAGATGGTTGCGGACAAGAGATTCCGTGTTTTTAGCCTTTGGATCCTTAACGAGGGGACGAATACCAGACCAGGCGGCCAGAACATCACCGCGGCGCACGTTGATCTCAGGCGACAGATAGTGGCTGACTTCACTTAGGATCCATTCGATCGACTTCTCGTCAGGGAGGGGGTTAGGGGTGATGGTAGACGGAGAATCTGTGGTACCAGCGATAGTGTTGCCTTGCCAGGGCAGGAAGAAGATGACTCGGCCGTCGGATGTAGATGGATCGATCAAACCCATCTTTCCGGGGCTAAAGTAACCGGGGAGAATGACGTGAACACCAGAAGCCGGGGCGACGATTTCCTTGCATTCTTGATCGTCCATCTTGCGAACAGAATCGGTAAACGGCCCAGTGCAATTAATGACGCTCTTGGCGCGGACAGTGATATCCTCAACAGGCCGACCATTCTTGACAGCGACAAGGTCCTTCACTTTTGCACCGCAAAGCCTACCCTGATCATCTTTCAGGAGGCCTGTGACCTCGGCGTGGTTGACAACAGTTGCCCCATAAAGAGCGGCGGTCATCGCAATAGAAACATTCATGCGCGAATCGTTATGGGCACCATCGTAATAGACAAGAGCGCCGACAAGGTCTGTAGGTTTCAGCATAGGGAAAGCCTCGAGGGCCTTGCTACGGGTTAGGAAATAAGAACCCTCGATACCCTCACTACCGGCGAGGAAGTCGTAGAACTTTGTGCCAGCCCAATAATAGGGAGCTTTCCACCACTTGTCAAGAGGCAACATGATGGGAAGCCAAGAGCTCAGATGGGGCGCAGTCTGCAAGAAGTACTTGCGCTCCTTGAGAGCCTCCTTAACGAGCAGGTATTGGTTGTAATCAAGGTTCCAAACTGCCTTCTCGAGGTAACGGACACCACCATGGACAAGCTTAGTACTCTTACTGCTGGTGCCGCTGCTGAAGTCGTCACGTTCAACAACAGCAACTTTGAGACCACGAGTAGCGGCGTCGAGGGCCACACCAGCACCTGTGGCACCGCCCCCAACGATGAGCATGTCATATTCCTGAACGTCAGGGCGAGAACTGTCGCGAAGCTGGGCTAACTGCTCGATGCGCGACTTGGCCCGGGGAAACCGAGGAAGTTTGAAAGTACCATCCGGACCGAAAGTTGGAGGAGGGACAGCAGGCGATGCGTGACCGGTGAAGTCGCGAGGTCGGTAGCTGTAAATAAGAACAGCTGTGGATGTAGCGACAGCACCTGGTAGCCAGAATCGGCGAAAGAGTCCAGGTCGTGCCCTCGTTAGGGGCGACATGACGGGCTCAAGGTGATGTAAGGGTTGGAATCGAGATGAAGCTCAAGCAGAGAGCAAGTGAGGAGCGTATCCAAGAGTTTCACGATATCAATAGTGATGGAATTGAGGGTTGATTTATACCAAGAATGACGACGTCTCACCTCGGTGAGAAGGACAAGGAATGAAGCATCAGAGCGAGAAGATAGTGTCTAGGGATGAATTAATAAGGAGGAAGCAGTAGTAGAAGAGGAAGAAAATGGGGGAATAGTGAGACGTGATATAGGTAGCTAGGTAAGTAGGTAAGGTAAGTTTACTCTCTGACACATGCAAAGAGAGTGAATGTTCCTCTTTGCTGTAGGTATTCCATACTAACTTCAGGTACAAATGGATATCTGAGCGCGAGCTCGGGGGTAAGATACGTCACCGTTCGGTAGTGTCCAGTGGGGGAACTTCCCCGGGGCGGGTACAGTACTTCAATTGATGCCGCAGATTGGGGGCATCTCCACGTATTCCCACCAATAAGTGACATCAATTCCTCTCCTTTCATCCTTTACAACATCCCCCAAAAAGCAACCAAACATCGTCAAACATCGCCAACAAGCTCATTATTGATTGCTCCATTAAGAATCTAAGTATCTACAGATACTACACCGTCGGGTAGTAGCCCAAGCACACCAGGTATCTTTATCTCCGAAAGCCAGCCCGTATGATAACCAACGCCGTTCAACAAGCAGCCCTCCCAGCTTGTCCCAGAACCCAAAAGGAAAAAAGAGCCAAAAACAAAGGAAATCCAATATACACGTGTGATCAATATACAGCCCTAGCGGCTCTCCATTGTCTTCGCAAACAAGAGGTCTACGAAGCACGTAACATAACTGTTCCCTCCTTTACCCGCCTCAATGTCGTTGGACAGCTGTGTGCCAGCATCATTGGCTCCAAAATGACCCATCGATTGCAGCTCGATACCAACTGCGGGCAACGGCTTGGAAATGGTTTTCGTAATGGTCATTGTATCTGACGTGTCAGAGCCATTGCTTTGCAATCTGTGTGCTGCCTCGTTCCCCTCTTGCACATCTACGGTGATTTCTTGGAACACCATAATGCCACCGTATGACGGTGCGGCCTGGAGTGGTTCTTGTCGAGGCATGTAGGCTCCTGAACCCGCAGTTGAGTCGATGGACCGTGTTCGATTTTTGCCCCCCGGCGAGCAGAGGTTAATGGTCGAGCTGGATCGTGTCGAATCAATCGACGATCTTCGTCGTCCAGTAATGACGGATGCGGATTTTCCCCTAGCCCCAACACTTCGAGACGTGTTCGAACGCCCAAACGGCCACCGGTTGGTCGAAGAGGTAACCGTGGTGCTATCCTGAGAGTTTTCACGACGATCTGCTGCCTTGGCAATATGGCCAAACTCTTGGTGTACTCTCCGAGTGAACTCCTGGTACGACTGCGTTGAAATTTGGCGCATTCTGAAGAGACTAAGGGGCACAAACTCGCAGTTGGGACTCGAAAGTACTGAATGAATGGGGATTACCAGTCGTACCGCTACCATGGTCGCTTCTGATCTCTCTCCGTCTCCACGACAAGGGATCTGAACTGTTGACGATGTAAGAACTGCTTCCTCAAGTAAGGGCTCTTGGGTCCACTCCCGCAAGGCCTTGATGGTGTCGGCGATTTGACCAGCAAACTCAGCCTCTCGATCACTGCGCTGGGAATCCTCTTTACATTTCTGTACAATCTTGGACACGGGCACATTCTCAAATCTCCTGAGATAGTGCATGTGCCAATCTTCGAGGTCTTTGAATGGAAAGGGCATAGTGGGAAGCAGATGGCGTGCGCCTTTTCTCACCAGAACTTCAAATCCAGAGCCGACGCGGGCTCGGATCGCGAAAAAGCCCAGGTGGGTTCCTTGGCGGATGTGATTGTGTTCGCTTGTGTAAGTGGACATTTCTCGCAGCTTCATTTCAAAGTCTGGACTCTGAATCTGCATGCTGGATTTGATGAGGTCGCTGACTTGGTGCAATTCGGCAAAACGATAGCCAGTTGATATCAATCGCTCAGTATCACGACACGAGTCAGAGCGGCGGACGAGGAACATCAATGAGCCACGCCCATAATCGTGTTGCCTGACATGCAAACCCTTTTCGCTGATATCGAGACTGCTGTGGACTTCCTCACTGACGTCGCTGCCATCCAAGGTTGCCCCTGCGTTGGATTGCTTGCGCAACTGAGTGCGTGGTCGCCTGCCATTAGCACCCGTAGGCAGAATTTGATCCCACAAAACTCCGATGGATGTCAGGTCTTCCCGAAGTCGGTCAGCGAGGGCGGCGGCAGCGAGACAGAAGAGTTCCCTGAAGATCATGTCGTAACTTTCGATCGTCTCGCCATGCTCACTCACAAGCTGGATGCCGCGTCGCCCGTCCTTATGGGTTCGAGAATGTGGCAGCTGTGATACATGCTGTCTCATGCCTCCTACGAGACTCCAGATCATATTCCAGTTTCTTGATGCTTGGTACATCCAATGGAACAGCGTATGACTAGTATTGAATCCTTCTTTGGCATTCTTTTTTGCTCAGCGTCAATTCTATGCCTTGTTTGGAATTTGTTCTCACCTTTTCGAGAAAAGAGTCGGTCACCACTGTACTAGGGATATATCCATCAGGATCAACGAGAATCCTCCCTCCCTTGTCGAAGATTGCAGCTGCGAGTGTGATCTGCTGGGCACGGAGAGCGGATCTTCTCATGTTCCTCGCTCGAAGAATGGCCGAAGTAGCAATGATAAAACAGGCTCCTAGTGACTGCCCCATGTTAGCAAGACTTTTCACCAACTCGTCAAAGAACTGGAGTTGGAGTATACTTGTGCTTACCAAACAAATGACGACAACAACTGTGCCAGTCCTCGACGGCTCGTTACCATTGGGCTTGATTTTCTTAAGTCGATAACGGGTTCCAACAGAAGCACACCAATGCATCCCAGAAACAGCCCCGGCAAGGACCACAGCTGAGATGACTCGCTTCCACCATGCATTTGCCCACATGGCTCTAAATACGAAAAACATGGCCAAGGCGACGTTACTGGCGACTATGGCAATAATGGCGGATCCTACAACATATGCTGGTTGATAGACGCACGTATAGTTGTTGATGGAGGCATTGCCAAGATAGTGCATTCCACATACAGCAGTTCCACAGAGGACACCACCGGCTATGAGTCTCCACCAAGAAACGACATTGTTGGTACCGACAGCGACGAAGGCAGCAAGAAGGACCAGAATGGGGACGAAGAAAGATATAGCAGTGAAGCCACTGGAGTAAGCGACTTGCAATTCAGGCTGTCCGTCGGCAAGATCGATGGCTCGATTACCAATAAAGTGCTATTTGGATAAGAAGACGGTCAGTATATGGTAGGAAGAAGAGAACGAAATGGAGCATCACTCACCATACACCAAATGGATACTCCGCCCATGGTAACTGCTGAGCTCACGAGTAGCAAGCTGTTTCAGTCAGTACTGTCTTCTGGAAAACTCTTGGCTTGGTGTTTCAGGGAAGAGTCATACTGGTTGAAAAGACCTCGAAGTCCAGTCCGTCGATTGATGAGTTCGAGAGTCGAGCCAGCACCTACAAGGCTGACGATATAACTTAGGGCAACAAATCCAGCATTGTAGCTTTGGGGCACGATATGGCCCTGGTACTGTCGGAGCAACTCATCTGTCGACATGATGGGTAGGGAAATAGGTGTGCGGAAGAGCAACAGCGAGTTGCTGCCGCCGTGTTTGGGTGGAAACAAGGGTCTTGTGTGAAAGACAGAAGATATCTGGGACAACAGAGGTTCTTAACTGACACCTGCATGGTAGGGACCGAGCACCTGCACACTGGTTCTGGTGGAGTTTGTCCTATCAGCTTAGCCACTACGACTACACACACATTTACGATCTACCTGAGCTGGCTGTCCACTCAGCAGTTGAGGCCTCTGGGTTCACCACAAGGGAGAGGCATATGCAAGTCGGGAACTTGCTCTCTGATTGCCACTAACAAACAAGACGCGGACATTGAAGCAGGCTAGTGTGATACTTGGCACTCAATCGAGAGCTAGCCTGCAACAAAACGATCTCTTCTTGTTGTCCCCCGAGTCTTGGACTAATGGAGGATGGTGACCGACCAGCTGTGGCTTGAAGGCTGCCCTGATCCATTGAAATGACGGGACCAAACCAAGCCATGGCTCACGTAGGTATTTGTATAACGGGCATGAGATACCGGGGGTTAGTGCCGGAGGGCTGTCAACGCATCTCGTCAAACTCGCTAGCGTGATCGAGTTAGTCCTCGGGAGTATAGCAGAGCAGAGAAGTGACGAGAGGTTGGACAAGCGATGGGAGTGTGAAGGTGTTGGCCATTCATGATTGGCCGAATTGGATATTGTATCATGTTTCGCTTGGGACAAAAGGAGCAACCTCCCGAGTCTACGCCTCGCACTACGTTCCCATCAACTTGATATCAGCAGCCTTCCTGGGCGTGAACCAGGTTCTTGGGACCTGGACCCAAGCGTTGATCAAACTTTTCCCCTTCCTTTTCCTCGCTGCCTTCCTGACAAGGATAAGCGGACATGGGAATAGGGAGCTGAGAGCGGGGATCACAGGATAAACTTGGACAGAGCTGCAGGGAGAGCGGGGATCACAACATACCGAAGCCCAATTGTCTGACTTTACCCTCGAGTTGCACGTCTTACGATTCGTCGAGACCGGAGTAATCGGGAGTTTAAGCTGCAGGCTTGGCAAAGCAGAAAAAAAGCTCGTCTAATTTGCAGCTTGCGCTTTCGCTTGTAAGCCAAGCTACTGTGCGTAGTATTGTGGGAGACAAAGGTACATGACATGAAGACCCAAGAGTCAGCATTACTTGGTTTCTCAGCTCGACTTGATCACCATGACGGGACCTCAACATCAGTTCAAGCTTTACGAAACAAAAGCGGCTTGTATGCACGGCCTTTGTGAACCAGACACACGGAACCAAGTGAGTGCGTGATTTTTATGGTGGAACCGAGTTGGAGGCAGCTAAGGAGTATCCATCCATCCATCCATCTTTTGCAATTAATTTCCCGACGACATGGTAAAGTCGATGCAATTGAAATTCCGAGAACAGGGATGCGCTTGTAATACGTAGTCGGGTACGCTTAGCTTGGATGATAGATAGATAGCCTTAGTTAACTTTGGCGGCGCAAAACGTCGATCCGCGATCTGATTGCTGGGATATCCTGGATAATCAGATCCAATGACACCAGTTGCAGAACGTGTAGATCGAGTCGAGTTCTGGTCTCCTGCAACTCAGGCACAAGCCAGTGGCTTGTGGGATCAAGCCTGAACATCTGTGATACACACAGAATCTGTTGTCAACGTCGGTGGATTAAGGTCGAGCTCGGCTGACGACAACAGTCATAACACAAGGTTTCCGAAGTTGGATGCACAAAAGTGGTAATTGAGATTAGCATTTGTCACGGCCTCGGGAACCCCTGTTGGGTAGGGACGGAAGACGGCGGGCTCAGAGATGGGAGATGCGGTACGTATGTACGTACATACACCACGCTATGCTTCACCTTTCCGAGCGTCGTGTGTTTATCATGGTGCTTTCTTCACAGTTGTCTCAATCGGTACTAAGGGGCGATGTTTCTTGCAGAATGATGTTTCTCGCCTGGGCTTTGATTCTCGATTCTCATTTGAAGCGTTTCTTTTCTCTTCTCTTCTTTTCCTTGACTTTGGCTCTTCCGCCCCATCGTCACCGTTCCCAAAATGAGACAGCCATGCATGAGTGGAGGCGGGTTAGTCCTCGGTACTCGGTACAATACCGCACTACAGGCTGTGTCTTAAAGCCCAGATCTCACTCTCTGCCTGGAATGCAACCTGTCCCAACGCTTCATCGATAAGGGAACTCTGTGCCTCCCTTGAATTGAGTCTCTCCCCTTTTCGCCATTAGAAGACCCTATTTCGTCAAATCTTTCTGCATCTTGCAGTATAGCAGTATGTCACCGTCAACTCTTGGAGTGAGCGCTCCCTTGTGTTGGCAAGGCGACAGAAGGGGTTTGTTGGACGTGACATGACATGACATGACATGATATAATTCGCTGTAAGCCTCTAACTCGTGTTGCTTTCTGCCATGGTGAGAATGATTTCATCATGCGACCATGATTGGGTAACCGTGTGCTCTCTTGCTCCGTGTTCCAAAAATCGACATTGAGTTTTTTTGTGATACTTTGAGTGGCCTCGTTTCATTCATTATTATTCATCTTTGGCCCAGTCCCCGAGTCCTCCGAGTCCCTTCGCCTGGGTTTGTTACCCGCCCCGACATCGATTCTGGCTTATAGAAGATCGGTCGGATAAGCGCGATTGAGGGCAACATTCGGGGTGGATCTGGCTCTGGCAAAGACACTGTTGAGTAATAACCGACGCTTCTGCAAGGGACGCGACAGGAACACGCCCCCTTATTAAACCATCTCACCACACTAGAGATGCGTGTCCCTATGTGCAGCATATAGGTACGTAAACATGATGTTCAAAAATGCGCCCTGACCTCGTATCTGGCGAGTGCCTTTGGTCTAACTTTAGAATGGGTGCGGTATTTCCAACCGAAAATTCAATCCAAGCCCCGCTGTTCGTTAAGCGTCCATCTCATTGGAGCGAGTTGTATCGGTGTCTTTAAAAGAAAGAGAAAAAGCCCGAGCAGGGACCTTAGCCATGAAATGTGCCCTCTGGATGAAACATAGCGTCCTTCGCCGTCCCTAGCCAAGAGAGTGTCTATGTCTGCGTGTGTGCGGACATAAAGTATCTCACCCTCCGTCTCCATCGACTCGGGTCCGTTCGCCATTCCACCGTCAGTGTTGTTCGTATTGTAACTCGTTCGCGAGCCTTGCTAGATAGAACTGACGAATCTCGGGAGGCACCCGATCAAAGCTCTTGGCTATTCGGCTGATATCTTGTCGTCCCTTTTCATATGCTGCCAAGTCCCGGTTCCCATACACATCTCGACCTGTTGAATATCCGCCGTCAAGGTCCCGGAAGAAGACGTTTACTGCAACACTGAGGTCCGTGGTCGGACTGGCGGTATGAAACCACATGGCCGGGAGAAACAGAACATCGCCTGGATTCAAAACAGCCTCGTGCGGATTTGTTGATGCTAGTTGGTGCTTGTCCAGAGCTGAAAAGACATCGAGGCTCGAGCTTGAAGCACCTGGCGCAAACGCCAAGTGGTTAACATCAGAAGGCGGCAAGAGAATCATACGCTTTGAACCTCGGATTTGGGCATAGACGTTGGCCATGACCTAGGGCCCTCGGTTAGTTGACCAAACACGGCAGCTCGTAATCTCCACGAGCGACTTACATCGTAGTGTAGCCACATATTTGCTCGGCCAGATACCCTGAGCACAGAACTAAAGAGCCGATCCGTAACATAGCTGAGTTCTACTGGTAGCTGGAATCCTCTGGCAAGTGTTGGAAAGTCCAGTGCGAGGTTTGCTGGTATCTCTGAGGGTTTCTCTTCTGAAAGAGCGCGCAGATACAACGCTTCCCCTCTGGCTGCCTTTTCCATGAACGCTGGGAATGTCTCGGTCATGTAGCGAAAGTTTTTCGAGTTGAAATCCATCTTCCCCGTGGTCGTCTGGCATTCGTGCACCACAACCTAATAGCTCCGATCAGTACGTTTGTCCAAAGTTTACTCATTAGATTTAACAAACCTCTTTCGCCTCGCCTACGCTTTGGACCATATACTCTGGGGTCCATTTCTCCACGCATCCACCCAAGTTCAACCCTTCAATAATAACTGGTTTCCTCTTCTGTACTAATTCCTCGAAACTACTTCCAGATTCCAGTTTAATTCTTGGAATCGTGGTTATAGAGGTCTTGAAGTTGGGTGCAGGTTGGTCACCGCCGGTATTAGGATGCGTAAGCTTGGGCGAATCCTGATAGCTGAGAGCAACTGTTGTATTTATGGTTGGGTTCAGGGAAAGAATCTTAGAGACAGTGTCTGCAAGATCGACTCTGTACACGCACGTATCCCAGAACGTTCCCATGGAGAAGCAAGTAGCTCCTCCGCCCACAATGATTAGTTGAGAGCCGGAGGAAATAGTTGCAGACCCAACCATGAAGGGCAGTTGCTCGACTCTGTCACTCAAAGTTACAGCAGAAACCTCCAAGCAACCATTCCTCAAGGATACACAAGCGATGGACTGGCCTTGTGAGGACGCATCTTGCCCCACGCCACCACATACGAAACTAAGGGAGCCGATATCTGCTGTCTGGGCACCAAAGACTGACAACGCCCAGGAGTGTCGATCAAAGTCTGTAACGGTTTCAAAGCAAATGCTTGGCTATAGACGGCTGTTAGTACATGATGATTCATTAGTTTGCGTGCAAGAGCGGACGCTCATGAATTCAATTTATGCTTGAATCAACATACTTGAATGGTCGTAGCGTCAACAGTCCAGAAATACGCTTCATTGCTGATTCTCCCATCTTCTCCCATTCCGCCTGATACTAGTCCTTGAAATACCCCGGGCTTGCTCGTCACCTCTGATGAAGCGATGGCAAACGCTCCAAAGGTAGGGTTGGGCACGGCGCCAGATACTGCGCACTTAAGCCATCCTTTAACGGGATGAAATATGAAATAATCCGGTGATATTTTGGAAGGTCCCATCTTTCCACCTAACACAAGAGCAAGGGAGGAGTGCGGCAGGCGAACAGCAGAGTGCCGGAATAGCGACACAGGAAGGTCAAACGTCTTTTCCCAGCTGTTCGAATCTTTCTTGAAGATCCAGCAGTCACTCAAACCCATTGACGGAGATGTACGACCTCCAGAGAGCAAGGCACCAGAGTGTCCAAGGTCAACGATGGTGTGACAGAGTCTAGCAGAGGGTCCAACAGGGGGCATTTCAAAGGGAAGGCTACCCTCTTGAACAATATAGACATCGCATGAGTCCAATCTTGAATTGATCCCCATTCCCAATGTGTGAATGAGATATTGCCCTCCTTCTGGATTTGAAGCCACAACCGGACTGCCGAAACGACGCTTAGGGGCGCCTAGAGGACCCATCGCGACCATTTTCGCCTTGATATAATGGTTGGGCGGAGAAGTCTCGCATCGCTGCCCAGCACCTCTCTCACTTCTGTGATAGGCTGTAGCATGAAGAACAATGTAGTGTCTTGCGAAAAGGGCAAATTCTTCCCACTCGTCGAAAGGCTCTATATCGTCCAAAGTGGTCCTTTCGGGCGAGTTGAGAAACACATCGCTATTCCAGGCTTCCCAAAGATCCCAAACGTCAACACTGCTCCAACCTCGGTTTTCGAAACGATTCCGCTGGCTCTCAACGGTTGGGTATTGTTCGACTGATTTGAGTGGTGTGTTGAGCTTGTTGAAGTGCTTCAACATGGTACTGGCAAAGGGATGGTTTGGGCCATGAGGGAGGATTTGTTCCAAAAGGCAGAATTCGGCTGGAGACAGTTAGCTTCATTGCATCAAGTCGAGCTCCTGCCAAATGACATATTGCAACACCTTTTCCAATAGAACTTGCCCATTGTATGAGAGCATCTGCTGAAATCGTGTCCATATAAGTCACCGAGACTTCAGCAACAAACAGCACCGAACAGTCGGACAGGGGAAGGAATGATTCGAGGCATTTTCGGAGTGCCTCTAGTTCCCGAAGATCACATCCAATCTGACAATACTTATCACTGCGAAGAAGAAGGTGATCTGCATCTTTGTCGCTGATGAATGGGTCCTCTCCTAGCAGTTCCTTGAGTTGCGGCGTTCCAAGAACGATTGCTCGCTTCTTTAGCATTAGATCTGGATAGTCGACGTCTATAAACAGCGTGTTCTCGCAAGAGTCGCCATAACGATGATATGATTGCCAGGGAAGAACGTCACTTTTGCAAATGCAATGAGTGTCTGAGATTTCGCTCTGAGATGGAAGCGACTACTCACCTTCCCGCGCCAAGATTTATGACGATCTTTCTGCATTCTGTTTTCGACGAGGTAATGAATTGACGAACAATTACATCAATAGCTCTGAGTCTCAGCCAGTATCCACGATTGATGAGAGGAGCTCTCCGTTGGAACTTGTTGACAAAGTAACGAAAGAAGTGAAGCTCATTTGGGTAGTAGAGTCGCTCCACACTCCGTTTCGAGACAATACTACTGCTGTTTGTCTATAAGTATTATTAGTTAATTCCTTGATATGCATTCGTCATGCCGTGTATGTAATAAAGGACAAGCCTTACTCCCATAATCAGGTCGTCAAGCGCCTGAGATTTGGACGTCCTCAAGGACGTGGGCTTTCCTTTCGCCATGTTGATCGAACTATAAAGAAGAAGAGAAGCTTGCAAAAATGTATGGTCCGGCGATTCAAAGAAAAGAAGATTGGCTGACCATCCGCAAAACAAACCAACCTACCAGGTAGGTAGGAAGACTTTGTCGAGATAAAATTGTTAGTGAATTGTGCATGGTGTCTCTATTAGGTCTAGTCCTGTAGGGCGGTATGTAGGACATTGCCTTAGGAAGACAATAGTATTGGTGGTTCTTAGCGTCCATTGCACCGCGCTAGGTACTTTAATGGCCTGGAATGGCGACGTCACCCACGAAAAAGCGACTTATCTTATCCGATATTTTGATAAGCTGGATCCTTTCAATACGATACGCCGTTCAACATCTTGGATATAATATCCTAGCTAATGGCTCGTGCAACAGTTCCCATCGAAGCTGCTACCAACGTAATTGTCATCTTAGGTAAGTAGCTAGTACCTATCCTCTGTAGGTACAGCAGAGTAAGGTTAGTTAGTAGACAGCGGTTAACTTTGGTTGGTTGCCAGGTAGCGTGTCTTCCTTTCCCCTCCTCTAACCCCACCAAGGTTCTTCTGGTACCTTTTCTACCTACCTTACTCGGATGATGCCCTGTACTGTAGTAAGGTAGGTACTATCTTGGAAGCCTATTCCGAGCTCACCGTCCTCCATCGTCACCATCACCGTCGCCCATTTATATCCGTCCTTGTACCGCTTCGTCGAATCATTACCTTGCCTCTACGTATTTCGCCAAACACTATACGTCCGTTGCTAGCGATCGTCGAGCGTTGAACGTTGGTTCCCCCACCGGCGCCATCCGCTGCTGCGGCGCGCTCCACGAGAGCCAGCCTTTCCATTCTCCCAACCTCTCTCTAATCATAGCACCAACCCACCAACACTTGGCTTCAACAACTTCGAGTCGCCTGCCCAGGTGATGGTAGGTGTTTTGGGTTAACATATGCAAGGTGCCATTCCTACTCACCAGCTACATTTGTACCTCGATCGCGTCGACCTGAACCTCCAACGATACACATCGCATTAGATACCGCTTCGAACCGACTAGACTCCACAGGCTTGCAAGCTCATCATCATGGCCAACCCAACACTTAATTATATCACCTTCAATCAAGACCATAGCTGTCTTGCTGTTGGTAGTGCCCCCTTCCCACGCGTGCCGTTGTCCACGCTATAGCTAACTCGCTTCGCTTCCAAGGTACTTCTAAAGGTTTTCGCATTTACCATACCGATCCTTTCTCTCGGATTTTCAGCAGTGATGACAGTAACATCGCCATCATTGAGATGCTGTTCTCGACCTCACTCGTTGCTATCATTCTCTCCCCCCGCCACCTGATAATTCAAAATACAAAGGTGCGTGAAATTCCTCGACGTTATCAATCACACCGCATTGCTTACACATGGACCAGAGGGCATCGGTTATATGCGAGCTCACATTCCCTTCGGCCGTGCTAGCCGTCCGACTGAATCGAAAACGCCTAGCGGTTGTCCTCGAGGAGGAAATATATCTTTATGATATCAGCAATATGAGCCTCTTACATACAATTGCGACATCGCCAAATCCCTCCGCCATATGCGCCCTTTCGCCTTCGTCCGAGAACTGCTTCATTGCCTATCCTTTGCCAAAACCTCGAGAAGACCCCGATGCTCGTCGACCCGCCCATGCTCCTCCCCAATCAACCTTTGTTGCTCCTACATCAGGTGACGTTTTGGTTTTTGACACTATTGCACTCAAAGCTGTTAATGTCATCGAGGCGCATCGATCGCCACTGTGTTGTATCTGTCTCAACAACGAGGGGACTTTGCTGGCCACGGCCAGTGAGACTGGAACTATCATTCGTGTCTTCTCTGTGCCGAAAGGGCAAAAACTTTACCAGTTCCGGCGCGGTACTTATCCTTCCACCATCTATAGCATGTCCTTCAACCTCAGTTCCACTCTCCTGTGCGTTTCCTCGACTTCGGACACGGTTCATATTTTTCGACTCGGGACGCCACCGGGGCATACTACTCCTGCTGGTGCACCGATTGAATCACCTACATCCCAACGACAAGACCGTTGGTCTCGAGCAAGGAGCTTTGACGACCCTGAGTCACCGGGAGCTAGTATGGCTGGCTCTCCAAAGAACGAACCAGCCGACCTGATCGGGCCTGGAAATGGGGGAAGTGGGAGCAATGATTCGGGCCATACAAGACAAAGCGGCTCGCTCAGCAGCATGCTTCGTCGCTCTTCTCAAATTATGGGCCGGGGAGTTGCCGGGGTTATGGGCTCATACCTACCTCAATCCGTAACAGAGATGTGGGAACCTCTCCGGGACTTTGCATATATCAAGATCCCCAAATCTACAGCCCCGTCCGGCCGTTCAGGCCCTATTCGGGATGGTCCAGGTGGTCCCTTGCGTAGTGTTGTGGCTATGAGTAGTAGTAGCCCACAAGTCATGGTCGTTACTAGTGACGGCGGCTTTTACGTCTACAATATCGATATGGAGCACGGCGGGGAAGGCTATCTCGTCAAACAGTTCTCGTAAGTACCCTGCAACGTCCAGAACACGATTCGGAGGGGCTGCTAACTGCTGGTTCATAGTGTCTTGGAAGGCGATGATAAGAGTGATGCCTCAGGTTATGGAAGTTAGGCCAATGTTTCATTTCTCGACATCGCCAATCTAACGTTCGATGAGTGAGTACGCCAAACGAACCACCTATGCAAGGAGAGGATAATGAGGGAAGCATCACTATGGGCGTTTATTGGGTGTTGGGTCTTTCTCTTAATATTAAATTATTGTTGCGACAGGAAGCATCGGTTTCTTCAATACCCTTTTGTTGTTAGTCTTGTCATCGTCATTCATCAATGTTGACAAGCTTGGTGTTGTGCACTGGAAAGGTGGGAAGATCGCACACTTTCCTTTCAGAGGAGTTTGTCTGGCGGGAAGTCGATGATAGTTATCCAGAAACCTCTTACAAATAATAATCAATAATTCGCCCATGCTAAGATGTTTATGTCGAACAAGTGATATTGTAGCAATCCAACACTATCGTAAACAAATCGTCATTCATCATCGTATCCAACCAAGCCTGAAATCCAAATACATATGCCAAAACATAAATGAGCAAGGAACAAAAAATAGACAGCCTCGTCTTCCGTAAACGCCAAATACACAAGTCCGTCGGCGGCTTTCTCGCCCCGCTGGCAAAAGACAACAACAAAGCGCCGACCTGGTTTCCAGCTCTGGTTCTGTTCATCCTTTCTCATAGCTCAGATGCCGCTAAATCTGTAACAATCATGCCCAAGGTAATAAGCCCTTCAGATGCGGGTAGAAATTGTTAAACACCAGCTCAAGAAGCTGGATCGTCCAGTTCATGTACTAATGTGACGTCCTTGCGGAGTGAAAGCTTGTAAAGTAAGCAAAATCGCCAGCGATGTCGCTTCACCTAGAGTAGGGCCGATTCATGAGCGCGATCTCTCGTGCTATTTCTCCCCACTCCAAAGTTCTCTTGATCTCGGCATCAGGATCGCCATCTTGCTGAAGTGCCTCCTCGTATTTCAACAACTCGTATGCAAATCGAAGATGCGGTTGGATAATGACGTTCAAGCGGCGGGCTCTGACATAGCAGTATGCATGTGGAAACGACATGCGCTTTGCACGCATTACCTCAGCAATACAGATGGTGGCACTTCGAGATACTCCTACACGGCAGTGCACCAGGGTTGCAGTCCCATTTCGTCGGCCTCGGTCTGTCACTCATGATTAGTGCCTGTAAATTCTATATCGTAGCCACATTTGCAACCTACCAATAAACTCAAGACATCGAGCGAACTCATCGGTCAGCGGATCAATGCCATTGTCCTGAACTTGTTGTACCACACACACATTCTCCTTGCCCCATTCCTCGAGATCTCCTTCTCGCCACATGGCTGTTTCGCCAACACTGAGTATCTGAGTGATGCCGAGGGCCCGTAGAAGATCCGGGTTGTTGGCATGGCCCAAATTACCTAAGTACATGTAATCCAAGACGCGGCTAGGGAATGATCCATCCAGAGCGGCAAACCAACTAGGCTCATCCCTTGTCAAGTGAGTAATGTCAGTCAAGCTCAATCCCTTGCAAACGGGAGACTCTCGAAGTAATCGTGGGGTAATAGACGTCAACAGTGCAACGTCAGTAGGGTAGGCGAAGAAATTGCGTTTTTTGATCGTATGGAGTTCAAGCCATGCTTCAGGGACCGGCTTGCCAGTGCTATAACTGAAGTAGGCAATGCTCAGCATGGTTGATTCGGTATAACCATCGGCACAATGAAGAAGAATTTTGCGAGGTCTAACCTCAAAGGTGGTATGCTGATCAGATGGCATTGGCGAATCTCCCTCTGCGTCCACATAATCTGTGCCCGGTCCTGAGTCTGGCTCAGGGTACAAGCCATGGGCAAGATGATAAATCCACTTGCAGGTCTCGAGAATACCATCAGCCTCTGAATGCGACCAAGTCGGTGGGAGGATGCTGCCTGACGAGGGGAAATCAAGAAACCGCTGCTTGCGATCATCGTCAGGGCTCTCGGCGATGAGTTGGAGAGCCAAGGGGTTCAACCGTCCAAGATCGCTACACTCGATTAAGATGTCGTACTTCCCCTCTTCAGGACTCCCTTGCTCAGGTGTAGGGCCCATGAAAACGTTTTTGGAAAACTCAGAAGCCTCCGTCATAGTCCACATTTCTCGTCTCTCTTGGTTGAAAAAGTCAAGGACATTGCCCGTCAAACGGCCAGATGCGTCTATAGCCACGATTTCAGGATGGTTCTCTTCGAATTTTGAGAAGGAGCTTGTGCAGATAAAAGTGTTGTACTCGGGCATACAAGCACCTTGGGCCTCATGCTTCTCGCGCCATCGCTTCTGTGCACCCGCAATATCCCATGCTACTTTGCGAATTTTGCTCGGGTCTTGACCATAGACAATAATATCTGACACAACAGCGGTTTTTACTGTCTGGATCTGAAAGTTCCTAACAGAAAAGCCTTCACGAGGATCAGCCTCAATAAACTCGGAAGCATTGTTGGCTTGAAGGATCTCGTTGGGGGCAATTGCACCCTTGAGTCGTGCACAGTTCAGGTCTCCATCAGCCTTGACGAGAGTGATAGATCTCAAGCAAGATGGGGTCCTTCGTAAAACACGCCGCCTAGCAGCAAAGAAGGATTGTTGAACGTGATTCTGAGGGTGTAGACCGTGAAACCATGGAAATACAAGAGCAGGATCAGGTAATGGTTGGCGCGAAGCAACATCGAGAGCTTCAACCACTTTGGGTGCATCGAGTTCGTAGATGGAGAGCGCAGCTGAATCGAGTCGCTTTAAGTCGTCGAGTGGATAAAGAGCTGAGGTCTGTCGTAGTTGATCTTGAGAGGGTGGTGATGGCGGCGGAGTATCTGGCTCGTCGGGACGAGCGGGTCCGGTGGGACATATGGGGATATGCTTATTAGGGATGGGGGCGGAGCATGGCGAAGAAGAGCTAGTTGAGCTAGATTCGAGGGAGAGCGGGGGAGTGATGGTAGATGAGGGACGGTGAGGTGGAATTGGTCGAGCGAGAGCGACAGTAGTCATATCAGCGGGAGAAATGAATATGAATGGCAAACTCGAGAAAGAGATGGATGGTGATGTACAACGATGTGGTCCAAGACAAGTGTCTATCAATTCGGTCTGACAATCAAACAGCAGTTCAAAGTCGCGTTCAGATCGAAACGGGAAGAAAAAGAAAAAAAGTAATATGTTATCGACTTTAGCCACGAGATGCTGGAGAAACAGGAGTCAGGAACTTGGTTGCAGATCCAAGAATTGTGAAATGGGACGCACACAGCTTATTTCTGGTTTATAGGCGGGCTTTTGTAGCACATGCCGGAGCCCAGGAGGGGAGATGATGAGGCACGAGAGAGCAGGCCACAGAGTGCCTGGATGGAATGAGAGCGATGGAAGGGAGAACAATGGAGGGGCAGATTTGTGTTTGTGCTCGGTGATGCAAACACCTTCTCCAGGATGTACAATCTTGTTGTCGATGGCGCAATGCAATGGCGAAATACAATTATATCGACCGGAGAATGTAATCGACAGCAAGCTGGGAAGAGACAACGATGGACGAAGCAAACGTGGAGAGCAACAGCAGGCGAGATCACGAAGATTTGGCGATCGTCGCTGCTTGTGGAAAATGATCGATTGATTGTCCGGTTTCAAGGAATTGATGAGGGTGAGGGCACAAAGACCTGTAATATCGCAATACCAAAGGACCAGTTGATAGCAGGGGGAATAATCCAAGGCCAAAGAAGATGAAGGAGGAGAGAAGAAAGAGGGGAACAGATCACGGTCGGCAGTCGGATAGTGTAGTGTAGTCGACAAACATACAGTGGTGGTGGTGATTTGGTTTCGGTACCGTTTGGTCTTGTTGTTTGGATTCGTTTGGGCTGGTACTGTACTGTACAGTATAGGTAGGTAGGTAGGTAGGTTTGTTGGTTGGTTGGGTGGTTTAGCAATTCGGTTGGTGGGATGGTGGATGGCGAAAGCTGACAAGGGCCGTCTCGTTGGTGAGCCAGCGAACAGTACAGCGTCAAAGAGCAGCAAATGCAAGTACATGCCTAACAAGAGACAAGGTCAGCCATTGATGAGCACACGATACGACACTAGAATTGGCGGGCGTTTGCTGGAGGGATCACTCGAGAGGAACATGCAATGTGTTAATGTGGTGATAGTGGCCGACCACAAGATGGGTGGTTGACAAACATGGGCGGGCATGGGCACGGGCACGGGCACGGACCAATAGGGTAAGACCAGCACTAAGTTTGGGGCGGAGAGAAGGCGCTGCGTCGCCGTTATCATTGGCGGGGGGCTGCATGTAAGAGCGGAGAACTGCCTCCCACGGGCGCGCTAGGCCTGGGGTCACAGTGCATCTCGAATCCATCAGCACTGAACAGCCTGACTGGAAGTTGTTAGGTAAGGTACTATACCTTGGATATACCTATAGAGGTAACTACCAGTCGTTGCTCGGGTGTGTGCGCAATTGAGTGATTCAGGGAATAATAAATTCAGCGCAGCTTGTGCAGAAATGAGGTGATACTTATCAATGTGAGGCCAGTTATGTGGCGTGGTAAGGTGAGGAGGTAGGTAAGGTGACACTCCAACACCACGGGCCAAAGTCAAGACAAAGCCGGTGCATTAGCGCCATGCGCTGCGGACGGAGCTCCCATGTCCACACCAAAACACCAACCACTTTTCCTAGACAAGACATTTTTAATAAGCTTGATAAGTTCAGTTAGAATAGCTTTCACATATCAAAAGCCCTTCGGAGCCTCGCCTCTGTACCAGCTCTCTCTCAAGAATTTACTATGTTGACGGACAGCTCAACTTCCATTTACTGGGACTTCTCCTTACCTAGCAGTTCAGTCGATTAGGAGCCGCATCACAAGATCAACAAATCGTCCTAGCCATCAGCCTGGCTTACATAGATAGACAAGCGCCCTTCTCCAGACTCCACCCAACCCCACGACTCCGAAGCTTCCCCTTATCTAGTTTAGTACAGTAACCTCAAGAACTACCGGCATTGAGATGTTATTGCTCATGTATGTAGGTACGTAGTAGATTAAGCTATCTGGGCATGCACTCCTGCTCTAATAGCAGAGTCAAGGGAACAAACAAATTGTTAAGCAAGAGCTCAGCAGACAAGCACAAACATCCATTCATAGTAGCAACCAAGCTACACAAAGCCCCTTGACCTCTCGTTTTTTGATGCAGCCAGCCCGCTTACCTTGCGTACCTAAGGTAGGTACTGTACATGCACCATCTCGATATCGCAATCTTCTCTAGATCTTGCCTATCTGATCTCCCTTCCCTGTCTTATCACAAGGTGGCATCCATATCACAGTGCGTATCTTTACCGTTGACAGTTGCCCGAGTCTCAGGCACGTACGCCGTTGCGAAATCTATCGCAACAGAGCTAAAAGGGCCTCGGCAATTCAGGTGGAAAGCTCAAGGTAGCTTTCGAATTCGAAGAGATATGCTTCATTTACAAGCATTATAGATAGGCGTATGTTTTGATTTGCTATAATAGTCAGATCCTCTCCAAGTAGGTAGCATAATAAAACCGGGACACCTCTCATACATACCTCCAATAACCTTTACATAAACTAAACACTTCCACAATTCATACTCTATATTTTCTCAAACCCCCCTTCGCTCCTGTTCATGTGGAGATGCCGTTCCATTTTCAGACCCGTCCGTTCACACCGAGCTGAGCGTCTCGGTGACATCAGTTTTTTCATCACGTGATCTCGCGACAGCTTTCGATTTCGGTTGCGAAGTTCACGTCACGCCTCAAGCTTTCCGCCAACACTAAAGCCTTTCATCTCCTCAACCTGCAACAAGCCACCGAGGGCTTGCCCCGGTGATTCTTCAAGCGATCATGAAGTTCAACATCGAGTACGGTATTCCAAGCATTCTGGTCACTCCCGTCACTCACAATATCTAGTGACCTACCTGTGCTATTTCCCTACCCCAGGATATATCCCGGTGAGCATCAATAACCCAAATTTATAATTTTGGAAACTAACAAGTCGTTTCTAGAGCAATATGCGTGAGTGCCTAGTTCTTGGCTATGGTTTGGTGAACCGAATAGGCTAACTGTGCCCTACGTGAAGCTACATGTGCGATCTCAAAAGTACTTTATTCTCCCATTGTCCGGCCACCTGCTGCAACTGCTAATGCGATCACCCATTACCAGAAACACTGGATGCAGGGGGTCACTGTGTTCTGGAGATGCCTTCGGGCACAGGCAAGACGGTATCCTTGTTGTCCCTCATTGTTGCATATCAGCAGTACATGCCTGAAAAGCGCAAGCTGATCTATTGCTCTCGTACGTGGCCTTTTCAGTGATTATACTATCGCTGACATGTGCTTAATTCAGGTACCATGTCTGAGATCGAAAAGGCGCTAGTAGAGCTGAAATCTCTGATGAAATATCGAGCCGAGCAGCTTGGGTACGAAGAAGAGTTCCGTGGCCTAGGCTTGACAAGCCGAAAGAACTTGTGCCTCCATCCTTCTGTCAAGCGGGAGAAGAGCGGTGCCATCGTTGACGCCCGCTGCAGAAGCTTAACAGCGGGTTTTGTCAAGGAAAAGAAGGAACGTGGCGAGAATGTTGATGTTTGTGTCTATCACGATGTAAGTCTTATGTGAGCCCACGCTATTCCGTCCTGCAAATCGCTAAAGCGTGATGCAGAACCTCGATCTTCTTGAGCCTCACAACCTTATTCCCAACGGCGTCTGGTCTTTCGACGATATTATTCGATATGGCGAGGAACACAAGCAGTGCCCCTACTTTACTGCACGGCGAATGGTGAATACTCCGACAACTTCATGGACGTGTATTCGATTCTAACGACTATCCCAGATGCAATACTGCAACGTCGTCATCTTCTCGTATCACTACCTTCTTGACCCCAAAATTGCTGAAAGGGTATCAAAAGACTTTTCCAAGGACTGCATAGTCGTTTTTGACGAAGCTCACAACATCGACAATGTTTGCATAGAGTCTCTCAGTACAGACATTACAGAAGATTCTTTGCGTAAGGCAACTAGAGGAGCACAGAACCTAGAGAACAAGATATCACAGATGCGCGATACAGACCAAGAGCAACTGCAGAACGAATACCAGAAGCTGGTACAAGGATTACGTGACGCCGATGAGGCTCGTCAAGAAGATGCCTTCATGGCAAACCCTGGTAGGTTTTGGAAAATCACCCGGTGAGCAAGACAGCGCTAATCGAACCACAGCTCTTCCGGAAGATTTGCTTAAAGAAGCTGTGCCAGGAAACATCAGGAGAGCGGAGCATTTTATCGCTTTCTTGAAGAGATTCATCGAGTACCTAAAGACAAGGATGAAAGTGCGTCAGGTCATTTCAGAAACACCACCTTCTTTTCTGTCCCATCTTAAAGAACATACCTTTATTGAGAAGAAGCCCCTGAGATTCTGCGCTGAGCGACTAACCTCACTGGTTCGCACCCTTGAACTTACTAATATTGAGGACTACCAGCCACTGCAGGAGGTTGCAACGTTTGCAACTCTGGTGGCTACTTATGAGAAGGGCTTTCTTCTCATCCTGGAGCCATTTGAATCGGATACTGCGGAAGTCCCCAATCCAGTCCTTCACTTCACCTGTCTCGACGCTGCCATCGCCATTAAGCCCGTTTTTGACAGGTTCTATTCCGTTATCATTACATCTGGTACTATTTCTCCACTAGAGATTTACCCCAAGATGCTGGATTTCTCGACTGTTATTCAGGAATCTTATGCCATGACATTGGCTCGAAGGTCGTTTATGCCGATGATTGTCACAAGAGGAAGCGATCAGGCTTCTGTATCGACCAGTTTCCAGGTCCGAAATGAGCCTAGTGTAGTTCGAAACTATGGCAACTTATTAACGGAGTTTGCCAAGATTACACCTGATGGCATGGTCGTTTTCTTCCCTTCATATCTTTACATGGAGTCCATCATCAGCATGTGGCAGGGGATGGGGATTCTTGACGAGGTTTGGAAGTACAAACTGATCCTAGTGGAAACTCCTGATGCTCAGGAAACGTCGCTTGCCCTGGAAACGTATCGCACAGCTTGCTGTAATGGCAGAGGTGCAGTTCTGCTCTGTGTCGCACGTGGAAAGGTGTCGGAGGGTATCGACTTTGACCATCAATACGGCCGTACTGTGCTGTGTATCGGTGTTCCTTTCCAATACACTGAATCACGTATCCTCAAGGCCCGGCTACAGTTCTTGAGAGAAACATACCGTATAAAGGAGAACGACTTCTTGTCCTTCGATGCAATGCGGCATGCAGCCCAGTGTCTGGGTCGAGTCTTGCGCGGAAAAGACGACTACGGAATCATGGTCCTCGCCGACCGTCGCTTTCAGAAGAAGCGCACGCAGCTACCCAAATGGATCAACCAAGGCCTACAAGAGGCGGACGTCAACTTGAGCACTGATATGGCCGTCAGTAGCGCAAGACGATTCTTGCGAACCATGGCACAGCCATTCCGGGCTAAGGACCAAGAAGGCATCAGCACCTGGGGCTACAAAGACCTTATGGAGCACAAGGAGAAGATGGACCTGGAGAGAATCAAGGAGCTTGAGGAGGAGGCGCAGAGGCCACAGCCAGCCGCGCCAGCTAATAATCTTGAGTATGATGATGACGAGCTAGATCAGGACATGATGGAGATGGATGGTTTCTAGATGTATTGGGCAATTGGGTTTTGAGGAGTCACCAGGTTAGATTGCGAGACCAAAAACATGTCAAGCTGTAACATAGTATTAGCTTAATCACGGAGATGCATAAAAATCCGTCTAAAAAACATCGCTCCCATGAAATGGTGTATCAAGTCTGAAGAGGGAATCTACTTAAACTGTTAAGTCGATGCAAATCTAGAAGCGGCTGTCAAAATGCCAAATGGTTTCCCTTTGTTCCTATGCGCCATGCTAGCCCAAACGGATATCATTAGTTCAACGCCCAAAACGTACGCTATCTAGTCTATCAGAAGTCTTTTGCCCGCCTTGGCAGCTCGAAGAGCAGGGAGAGTGTGAGCCCGTCCCGGCTTCCTCCCAACCTCAATGCAAAGCATTCTAATAAAGTCGTGGTTTGTCCAGTAGCTTGAGTGCGCGCTGAGCATGTTCAGATACTGGATCTCTAAAGGTCCTCCCCCTGAGCGGAGGTACCAATCAAGTTGTCCATTGTCGTTTAGTAGGAATGCCTTTCTCTCAGCAATTTCCTCGCGTGTAAAGTCATGCACCTCGAGCTCTAGTTGAGATGGAAGCCGTATCGTCGACGGACGTTCGGGCTCTGGGGCAAGCGGATTTGGCGCTGGTGCCATGCCTGGCAAAACTCCACGCATGGCCGCGCCGACAGACTTCCATAGGGAACCAGAAATGGTGGGGACATAGGCCTTCTTGAGGCTTGCTGCGTAAGTAGGGTCCACTGCTCCGTTGAGAAGATACGCAATAGGATCTTCCTTGGCAAGAACGTTGTAGATGTTGTCGACGGCCAGGCAGCCAAAAGTCCCAGCCTCTGCTACCACATCCCGGGATACCGTGTCGGTCGGGTCAGCCCCCGGCTTCATTCGACCATGACGGGGCATGAGTGTGCCGCGCTCAAGAAGAAGGAAGAATCCCGCTGGGCTGCCTGCAAGAAAAAGGTTCTTTGTATCAAATTCGAAGAATCGGGTTTCAGGCTCGTTTCGTGTCAAGTCTAGTTTGGGTGGAGTGGTTGGCTGGTTCGACAAGACCTCAAGCGCCATTGCGCTTCCAAGCGAGTGTCCGATCAGATGAACGCGTCCATGCTCGGCAAACCCTGGGTTGTTGCGGCACCAAAGTCGATAGACACGGTTTGCTTCCGATACAAGCGCTTTGATCATCTTGCTCTTGTGATGCGACATGTAGAAGGGGATGTCGAACATGATGTCCGAAATCATACTGCGAACTGCAGGGATCGTATCCGGTTCGATGTCTTTGAGTCCGAACCCCTCTGGAGTATATTCCTCTTTGTCTTCCTCTCTCATTGGCCCTCCATCCTCAAATGAAAGGCCCATTCTCCAGTTTAAAGGTAGAATCATAAGTCCATTCTGATCCTCGCGCAGGACCTGTTTAACAAGAGGGCTCTGAAGTTCAATGTTGACAGCCCGGCGGAAGCCGTTGATGGCATGAGTAAAATGGAAACTCTCAACTCTCTCGGCGAATTTCTGTCCAATACCATGAGCGACAAGAATCAGGTCAGTAACCTGACGCTTTTCTTTATCAGCTTTGCAAGCAGCGCATACATCTTGTCCACTGCTCTCATGTGACTGGTCGGCTGCAGATACGCCTGCTTTATTCGGTGTCTGCTTCTTATGATGAAGACGCTCCCAGGTTGCTCGGTCAAATCCTCGAACGACGGGGACTCCAACGGTAACGCCCTTCATTATTTTCAGCACGGGCCGTCGGCCATAGTACGCCGAGGGTTTTAGGCTCGGTTTTAATAGGAACGCTTCGGTGGCGTTTTTATATAGAACATGATGGTTTGAGTAGGGCCGCATCGGAGGCTGTAATTCTTCTGAGGTTGTCTTGACCATAGGTGTTGTGTCAATAGTGCCTTCAGCAGCTGCTTCACCACGAAAGCAACGAGCGGCGCAGAATGGGTCTGCTGGTATAATTGGCTCCGGGAAGTCGTCTCCAGATCCTATCTCCGACTCTTTGGGCCAGAGCTTATGTGAGACCTTTTCTTCGCCTAGTGGACCAACGTCTATGGCACATCTGAGTTCATCGTTCCAAGTCTCTGTCCACGGTCGCAGGTCATGATAGCCAGCTTCCAGCTGATTCGCCACAGCTGGCGGGATTGGAAGCATCGTGTCTCTGCCTCTCATCAGCGATTAATTCTGTTCCAGATTGGAGAAGATACCCACCTATAAAACCACGTCGCTCGAGATACAACCGCGACGTCGTTGATAGGAGACCAGTATATCGGCTTCATTTGAAGCATCGGTAAGGAAACCATATGCAGTCTCGATATCCCAACCGCGACCTCGGCGACACTGGGTTGGTTGTTTTCGGTCGCTGCCTTGTCTTTCTGAATCACGGGTGGTGGTGGTGGTGTTGGCGGTGCAGCATCTTCTCTGTCAGTTGTGGGTTGGGGTTGGTCTTGAACCCGACCAGTATCTCGTGCTGAGCCACCAATGCCAGGAAATGGGAGAGAACCAGGCTCTGACTGTGTTTCTGGGCTTCCCACACGTATAAATGGTCTACCAGATATTCCGTCATCCAAGACAGGTGGCCGTGTAGGTCCTGAGCTTCCGACTGGTGTTCGGGATCGAGGTTGCGATATCGAGAGACTGTTAGTTCTGGTTCTCGGTTCACTGATAGTCGATCGACGCTTCGAGCTTTGAGTCTCGATTGTCGTCTTGGGGATGCGAGCTATTGGGTGGCTCGCGTTGGTTGTTGAAGCAGTTCCTGGGCGACTCGATGGTGTGCTATTTGACAGTGGTTGTGCCTCAATTTCATTATCTGCCTGTTTCCTCAACCTTCCAAGTGCATTAATAACCTGTTGAGCGACTTCATCGATGCTCAGAGCTGGATTTCGTTTCCTAACCAGAGCACAGAAACCTTTCTCGAGTTCCTCCGAGACGTCAAGTACCAGCTGGGAGCAACATGCGGGCACGGGAGTTGTGGGGAGGATGTTCCCAGTTGGTGCTGCTAAGTCCTGAGGCTGATAGCCTTTACGATGCTTTTCCCAGTGCTTTGTGGTAATCGCTTGAATGAGCGAGGCTAGTCTGTCCGTATCAAACTGAGGAGTGCGGCTCTTTCTATCCAACGCATCTTGATGAGCGCGACGGGCAGGTTCAGACATAAGACTCAACCAGGCCTTTTCAAGCGCATTATTATCACCTCGTGAAAATGGACGCACTTGCCCCTTGTTTGTCTTGGCATCAGCGCCGATGGTCGAGGACGTCGAAAGGGGATCGTCGATAGGGATGATAGACGAGTAGAAGAATTGGGCCTCGACCGGAGGGACATCGTCTTGACGTTGGATGTGAGCGACAGGAGCCAGACGGCACTTGGCGCCGTAAGTATGGTGGCCGTCTGCCATGTCGATTGTTTTTCCGTACGAGCCAGCTGCGATATCTTGGTTGAGGACAAACACGATCAGGTCGAGCCTCTCGAGGCAGCTGTACCTAGTGAAGAGGTCGGTCGTTCCATAGAAGCAGGGTTCGAGGGTTGTTGATTCACAAGACCATGTTGCAAAAGAGGAGGTGAACAGGAGGTGGAAGCCTTCAGGCTCGAGGCTTCACCGATATTGGATGGCCCGGGAAGGCTGCGATCCAAGGGCGCGATGACGTGGGATTGCTGGACAGTTCATCTGCCTTTAAAATGTGGGTCGGCAATTAAGTACCTTGTCAGAAAGCCCATGTATTCTTTATCCTTATAAAGCAGTCATATACTTTCACATGGACTAGTGGAACTTCAAGACACAGTTCTAGAAGATCCAGCCACGGGATCTCAACGCCAAACTGCATCACATGCAGTAAGTTACGCCGCTGCCACGTAGCCAGCGTATCGCTTATTCACCCCTGATATATGTAATAATAAACATATATCTGCACATCTACATACAGTGAGAAACTTGTAAACATTCAAAGGAACTGCATGGCTTTACGTTTGACTGCCTGATCCATCCAATCACAATTGAAAATCATGAAATGTAGCGTCGGCCCTTTGTAGGCCACAGGCATATGCAGCAATGGTAACGAACAAATCAGCGCCCGATGGCGTCAGCAGAGGTTGCTTAACCACACAAGAAGGCCAACAACCTCTGCTGCCTCGTGAGCAACGCTAATATAAATTTCTGCACTAGAATAACACAAAGTCGTTGTTCATCTGGACCCCAGAGACAAAGAGTAGGTTTACACCCACTCGCATCTTAAAAGAGATGGGCCAGATTACTTAGTCGTGCTGAAACTTCAAACAAATTGCTCTCCGAACGAGCTGGGCGCCATAACGAGGAATCCTTCTTACAGAGTTGCAGGTTGTAAGACAGCGTAAGGGATTATCCTCTTACATCCATATGCCATAGAAGGTGAAATCAATGTGCCACCCTAACAAAGCACCTTGGGTGTTATCGAAATGCGCAATGTAATCTGTTCGCACTTGGAAAGACACCCAAAGAGTCTAAACTGCTAGGTTTTTTTTTTTCTTCAAGCTCTTCTCTTCCAAGCCTCGCTGGCTGATGCTCTGGTGCCCTCGCACACTGCGTTTTCCATATTCGAATACACGATTCGCGCGAGCTAACCGGCAAAACTCGACGACTGGGATGTAGCCTGGCACAAGACAGAACACCGCCTGTTCCCTTGGTGCATTTTCGATACGCTCCTCGCTGAACGGAATGTTGGTACCTCGTGAAGACATACTGGGTTGGTTCTAAGTCGTCCAGTTAGCAAACTCCAAGATTAACAGAGAAATGAGCCAGTTATCTACCTGGGATGCCCCTAGACCATGCCTCCTATGCGATGCAGTATCAGAGATGTTCGAAGCCTTTTGCAAGAGCAATGGCAGTCGAAAAATATATGCCTAGTCGGCTCACAGTGCACATGGTCAAGAATGCGTATGAAACGCAAACCCAAAGTGTAACGTATCACCACAAAGATGGGTTTTCAATAGCAATGTCTATCCGGGACGGCGAGGGTCCAAGCCTGGTGGCCTTACTGGGTTGACAATACCTAAGCCTGTAAAAGTTGGCCCCTGCAAGTTGAGAGTGCCAATATCAAACCGCTTCGAGCAACCGTCTTCCATGTGCCTAGGTTATCCGCCAGCATTAGACATTGTATTCATGAAATTGTGGTACCTGCTTACCGTCTTAAAGTGTCTTTCCGAGCAAAGAGACGTCCACAATAATCACATTTGTGGTTGCGCTCCTTCATGTGAACACTCTGATGATGTCGTTGGAGGTCAGTTTTCCGCACAAATTTCTTGGTACACCCGTCAACAGTGCAAGGAAAAGGATATTCGCGTTTCTCATCGTGCGTCTCCAGGTGTGACTTGTAGTTATAGCTGCGACTGAAGAATTTCCCGCATCCTTTTACCTCACACTGAAAGTTCGCCTCCTCCTTCGATGTATGTTTCCGGGTGGGTCTTTTGACCTTGTTTGCTTTCAACAATCTTCTCTCCTGACCAAGATCAGGGATTTGGGGTTGCGGGGTAGGGTAGAATTGAGACACTTCATATTCCTGCTTGGGCCAAGTTGTTGAAGCACCTGCACCCAGATTGGGGGGCAGACTCGAAGTGAAAGGGGTTCCGTCGGTATGATAGGCAGCAGCAGCTGAGCCAGGGGTCGAGTAGGATTGTGGTTCATACCCTTGGCCATAACCAGAGCCTTCTATCCTGTATCTGGGGTTAGATGGATCTTGCAGGTATCCATATGGTGGTCTCGCTCCTATTGTAGGTGCTCGCGCGGACTGGCTAGTGGGTGGTATCGAATGTTCATGGGCCGATGGATTCCGACTTGCTGGTATATACGTTTCATGTGTTTGATATGGGGCAGGCAGGCAAGTATCGTATGGCGCAAATGCATTGAAGTCGGTATGCAAAGCATCAGGTTCTACCGAACTTGAAGATGCCGTGCTTGTTCCCGCTACCAAGCCGTCCGGGGTTACCCAAGCAGTACTGCCGTGGTCCATGGGAGGTGGTGATAGAAGCTCAGTTTGGGGTACTGAGAACCAACGAATGTTTTGAGAATACGAATCCGGTTCCAAAGTTGACTGTGAAACGCGCGTTGAAACAGTTTGCTGGAATGGGGAGCCGTAACAAGACACCAGGCGACTCGGAGGGCAAGAAGTGTCAGGACTAGACGAACTCGTTTCAAAGAACTGTGAATACTGCGACACTGGAGAGTTCGAGGTTGGGGGAGGTGTAAGGTACATATTTGAAGTTTGTTGAAGGATGCGAGGGTCGGGTTAGAAGCCGTGGGAGGCTAGGGTCTCATGAGCCATGCACTTCCGGGAACCTAGGCAATGAACCACAGGCCACTGACACCGTTGGATCAGGTACTGTAATGAGTAAAGATTCATCGACCAAGATGGGACCCCATGACGGGGTAAGAGCTGGATAAATACGGCGAGTGCACAACCAACACGAGACAGAGTCAAGAGCAGCAGAGGCAGAAGGTGGCAACAAAAGCGAGCATGAACCAGACCCAGCACCGGGCTACGTGCAGGGAATATCGATTACTTAGATCCCCTTTGACGAAGACCGCCGATGAATTAGACCTAGTCGAGGATTGTCGAAGGATCAGACTCCGCCGGCATGGGGGCAGGGAAACAGGACAGGCAAGACGAAGGTGGGGAGACGGGTAGGTTGGCATTCACGGCTAGAGAGCCACTGGGAAGGTGTCGAGAAGCGGGTGACGGGGCCGGGAGGAGAGCGAAATGAGGTTTAGGCCAGGATGTAGTTCGCCAACCACACGGCCGGGCCATCTTAGCCCTGGACCTGGACAGATCTCGCGGATGAGTTGAGGTAGATAACGGCATCGCTAGGGCGGTTGCTGTCACTTGTCGAAGGCTAACTACCTGGCCCCGATGCGCCACGATGCGAAGTCGACCGTTGAGTGCCTATGTTGGAGCCTGTAATCAACCTAGCTTGAGCTAAGGTATAAAGGGCCGCATTCCGTAAAATCCAGGCAGGGTTCCTGGGAAGGGCAGTGTTGTTGGACGAGACCCTATGGTTGGGTCTGTTTGGCGCAACAATAATAACGAAAAACAATGATAGAAAGGTATAGCACAGCCCAGGCTTGGGACGTATCTAGACCTGAACCCTGTTCAATTGGTTTTTTTTTCTTCCCCTCCCAGTCATGTCATCGTCTCATTGAGCATTTTGAGTATTCATTCTCCACCTCGAAGAACCAACACACTCGGGAGGTTTTGAGTACGTTGCCTAGGCATACAATGAACCTGAGCAGACGCACAGCCCCCAATTTGGCAAGCTGGCCCATGCAGTTAAGCACATATGATATAGAACCACCACCGTAAATGCTGGTGCGTGAGAACCAACGACATACCATAGTAGCAGGCGCAGGTGTCATTAGCATCTTGTGGGTATATTGTTAGTCATTTCGTGACAGAGAAAGTGACCGTTCCAAAGCCATAAATGCCTTTCCCGGATTACTTCCCGCTCCCATCACTCAATTGTCGGATATATAGCCATGCTGTTGACGGACATTCGTCGACCACAATATTTCATGTTATGCCAGCCAGAAATATTTGGGCCTGGTTCTGACTGCGTCCGCGAGGTTAGAGGGATTTAGGTCGATGAAGATTCTTTGATCAAGCGACGGATCATGAACAAAGATGCAGGCTTTGCAGTGGCTCTCCGGGAGCATGGCCAACGGATCAGGTGGTGCGACTCGTGCGAGTCCGGCTCAGTGCAAGCCAGGAGAATGGTAAGGCCAAGGAGAGAGCCGGGCTAGATCCGAAAAGCCGATACGGTAATGTACGAGACAGCGCGAGGTCCAGAGGATAATAGGAAAAGAACCCCTGGTCGTGCCGGTCATGGGCTTGTCGTTGGGTCAGGGCCGTGGCTCCGGTCTGGAGATGTGATGTGTGCAATCGCGAGAAATCCTGTCATCTCCAATTAATCCCTACGATGTTGTACGGAATAATTAAGCGGGTGCGGTGGAAGTGGGTCAAGAAGCTGGGGAGTGGAACGATGTAACTTAAAGTCTGTGTTATGTTTTTCCCACACTGTCTATGCTGGCCAATCTGTCTGCAAAGTCACAGTGCATGGCACCTTACCAAAGATGGAAGTAGATATCGGCATGTTCCTGGCTCCAACGGCCGGTGGCGCCCCGCAAAACGCCCAGCTCAAGCCGTCTTCAGCGTTTCCAGTTAGTCGTTCTTGTAGGGACTATGCAGTAATTACACTTCTAATTATCCAGCCTAGGTACCTTACCTTTTGTACATATGACATACATACTAGGTACTGTAAGTCTGGTGTTCACGCCTAACTATGACCTGATTTGCAAATCCGTGTCTGCAAATAGCCTTGCCAACCGAAATGTAAAACAGAGCCCTACTGCGGCGGGCCGGTCCTTCTAATCCTCCGTTCTGACATTGCGCCCGCTGTGTAGGCCGCCTCTGCAGCTGAGATAGATAGGTAGATAGATACACTAACCAACCCCGGGAATTGTTTGGCAAAGATACCAAGATCTCGTTCTATATACAGGATTATGCGCCTAGGGGAGAGGGAAAAGCGCATCCGAACAAAAGACTGCGCTAAATGATGACGCTGCGTGCGCCAATGACCACAAATCGACAGGTTTTTATCCGTACCACGCACTGCACATGTTCGCCATCGACCAAGCCAAGGTACGGTACCAGCACATGCTCGCTCCCAGGTTCTCTGGTCCAACCGTCTTTAACCTCTACTAACCTAGCGACCCTAATTATTTATGTACGAGGGAAAAGTCGCGACAAGTTTGCCCGAGTTGGTAAGGCCAAGACAGCGTCCGAGCGTTCTAGGGTCCCTGGATGACAGACTTTGACAGCTTCTTAGGCGCACCAGTTTTTGCCGCCGAGACGCCATGGGCCCGTCGAGAAGTCTGGGAGACGAGAGAGCGAGCGAATTGTTTTGTTCCTCTGACAAGCCAGATGCTTCCCGCGTTATCTCATTATGCATACCTGTTCATTGGTCGAGGACCGGCCTGTCGTGCTTCCGGTCGAGCTGAATAACCCTGAACAAATTACGGCTTTCAAAGATTTCTTCCAGGATAACACGTTTTGGGCTGGACAGAGCAGGCAGGGTTGGAGCGTCACGCAGGCTTTGATTACCATCGCCCAGCACATCTCGCACAGCACTCATACCAATGAGAGAAGTGTATGAATATCCCATTCGTCGTTGACAGTCTCTCAACACAAAACTCCGTTCACGGATCTATATTTCGTCCTGTTACTCCGTTCCATACTCCCAATACTATTAGGACCCCTCGTGCTTTCGGGCGAGTAAGTGAGTAGCTACCCAGGAAGACCAGGGTATGGCGGGCGCGCCCGTAACCTGGAACCTTGCACAGGAAAACATCTCAGTCACTTGCTCGGTAGATTCCGCTCGAGAAAACTCTGCATCAAGAAGAACGTGTTCTGTTGCAAGCTTGGTGATGTTGCCATAAGGTAAACGTCTATGTAGAAACTAACACTGATATACCCGACTTTACCATATCTAAGTTATATAGATAATAGAGTTCAACTAATTAACAGCCCTCATTGATGCTGTGGCTCAGGCAGTATTAATAAATACTGCCACTTTCGTCAGCTGGGTTCTCGGCCTTGAAGAATGAGTAGTCATGGTTCGTGGAATTACTACTCCGTATTTGCCAAGATCATGCTTTGAGAACAGCCCAGAACTGCAATCACCGATCGGCTGGCATACGAGCTCAACTCATACACAGCTCTTGCCTCGCTTCTTACTTAGAGATCAAGGTCAAGACTCTGGTACCTAGATAAACTAGGGTGGTAGAGGGGGAATGCGCACAATCTTTGACTGATCCCTCAATTTGCCCGTTCCTATCACCTGCAGAAAGTTCTGCATTAGGAATGCCATGGGCCGTGGTGAAAGTCGCAGCTACTGCAGTTCTAACGGGACCACAACGACCGTCAACTCTTGATCCTGGAGACTTGCCAGGATTGCATTGCCCACCATGTTGGTTGCCGGCTCTTGGCAGCCTTGCAGAGGAATGGCAACAAGCGGATAGCTATTAGCAGTGTGTGCCTACTCACTTGCTGATTTAGATAGCGAACTACCTAGGTATACGAGGCATTCCTACCTTATTCTATCAACTGTGGTGTCTCCAAACGAAGAGTTCATTCACTTCACCAGCTCAACTTGGTCATGACCAGCGATACAGCAGTATAGTTTAGACATCATGGCTTGACTATACCCCTGTTGTACTGTATAACCTAATTAAAGTTTGTCTGATAGAATGCTAATAACGCCATATCCGTGGAAGTGTCCAGGTCTTTAATCGATCCCCAGCCTAAGCCTTTACCTTCGATCAGGGGTCCACGGAGATCCTTTCCACTTGGAGTCTTCACGGCCATGCATACCATGGTGATCTTGAGGATCTCGAAGATCTCATGGCTAGCCTCAGCAAGGGGTGCCAAATTGTACGAGAATGGCTTAGGTGTGCAAACCACTTATTTTGGTGCATAACAGTCTCTTCTTCTATTTCATCCCTGGATCTCGCTCAGCCTGATATCGGAAGATCGCGCACATTATGTAAATTAACTAACGAAAACGGAAAACTGCCCGTCTTCTGCCTACCATTTTGGTCTGCTACTGCAGTACCTATCCGTATCTTGACAGCTGATGGTGATGCCTTGACGAGCTTCCTACACAAGCAAGCAACATTGCCAAGATACAAGTTTACAGACGTAATCGACGGGCATTTTCCATATTCTTATCGTAAGGTTTGTGATGGTACACCTCTTACAGGAGGGTAACCTTGCAATCTTCTTGCAATAGCCAAGAGTCTCGCTGTGCTAATTAGATCGACCACAGACAGAGTCATCCTAGCATGTACCCAATCTTTACGTATTTGAATTCAACAATAGGAAAGAGGACAACTAACTGCAAGCGACGTGGGGATTAAACCGATGTTGCCATCGGAAGTGACGCTTCATTTGTCCACCAGTCTAAACACATCATTCTAGTTCTTTTCGGGTGTACCAGACACGATTTTAAAGCCATATATCCATACACGTAAGCATGATCCGACTACTTCAATTTGCCTCAGCTATTTGTTCGTTCAACCCTTGAACCAAATGATCACTTCTCACTGAGACAGCCCTCCCAAGAAAGCAGCCTCGACAGCTGACAGCCGAATTGAAAAGCACCATTGCACATAAACGACGCTGGGGTATTGGTTGTTCCCACGGAGCTCTTTAAGCGTGAGTCTCCAGGATTAGTTCGGTTACCCAGAGTTTTCATCCTTGAAGATTCGCTTCAAGCGAACCCTTTAGCGAGTTGCCAAAAGTTGTCCATTTTGGTACGAGCGAGTGCATCTCTCGCTTCCGAGTCTGTTTCGCAGACCTTACTTCCCCACTTCCTGAATGCTCGCGCCTTTTCCTCACCCTCAAAGACGAGCTTGCATTCATTCATTGACATGTCTTTGAGCTCACCGTTGTCCTTTTCCGCAAGAAGCCAGTCACGGGTGGTGCCCTGCTTCCCATCTCGGTCTCTCGATGGCGAATTCTCGGTCCAGTCAATTCGGTTAAGCATAAGCTTCTTGTACTTCTTGATACTCCATTCACCTCCCTCTACAATCACCAGGTTGAATTTAGGGTGCATGATGCATGTTCCCGTAAGCGCCAGTTGTTCGGCATTGACACCGATCTTATATCGATGTTGTCCGTTTGCCAAGCTTCCAATTTTGAAAACCAACATGTGTATTCCCTTTTCGGCATCTTTCTGTTGATTTGTAGCCAGCTTGTCGTGTTTTTGCTCTTTTGTGAGCTTCCTCTCTTCATTTGTTTCGACGTGTTTCTGGTGGCGCTCTGCAATCTCGCGGTTCACTCGAGCCTCGACAGCAGTAGGATCTTTGACGGCAACTACATAGAAGTCAGCATATGATCGAAAATAAAAAGCAACGAATGGTTGGCTTACCATCACCGAGAACCCGCATCAGGTTACCCTTCTTGACCTTGGGTGGAGGCGCTGGCACCAATCCCAGACGAATCTTCGCTTGCATCTCCTTCAACTCGGCCATTCTGCGCTGCCTTCGCAATTTGGCCTGTTCCCTGGATGTCAAGAACATCGGCTTGGCGGCTGGAGCTTGTCTGTCTTGGGGTGGCTCAAGGGCAACTGGATGCTGGATATATTCCGTGATAATACTATCGGACGTCGTGAATTTGAGTTTCGAGGGATCATCGAGTACATCGTAACTCCCTCCATCGACAAGTCCTTCATCCCACCACTCGATTTCTGGTGGTGCGTCCACAACGAAATTTCTTTCCACGTCGAGATCGTCGTCAATACCAGCCTTTCGAGTTTGCTCTGCGATTCGTTTCTTCATCGCCTCTAGGGCGGCCTGTCGACGTAGAGCATTGGCCTGTGCGATATATTTGCCTTTTTGATTGAATACCAGCGATCGAGACTGTCGTGATTTTCCTCCACTTGGTTGTCCTGAGAGGTTGGGATCATAGTAGGGGTTTTCCCCGTTTTCCTTGTTGACGGGGCTTGGCTTAAACGCATCTTGCGACCGAGACCTGTCTGGTCGCGCACCAGAAGGAGTAGGCGTCGTTTCCTTCGACTTGCTTGGAAGTTTGTACGATCCAAGGTCTTCTAAAGCAGGGTGAAGACCGACATTCAAACCACCTTTCGCTTTGCTGCTTCCAATTGCTGCAGCGACACGAGCCTTGAGCGCAGCCATCCTGTCCGAAGCCGACTCAGACTTTTGTACTCGTGAAGAGGCATCATGACGCGGCCCGAGACCAGGAGACTGACTATTGCGGTCCATAGTTGGGCTGCGTCACACTCTGCCGTATATATTGCTGCTGAGGCTGACTCTGGTTGCTATAGCAGCTCCCACAGATCGCAGCCGTAGAACAAGAGAGATTATTCGGTTCGTACGTCAGATCGATTGGTCAAGTAATTTCTGGCCCAAGTTGTGGATGGTTGAACGATCATGGGATGTGCGATGATGGCGATGCGCGTGGGATGGGGCTCTCAGATGATGCAAACGATGAAGCAGCGCACGGAGACATTGGAGTCGCGCGCAACTGGACACTCACTGCGTATGGGTCGGCCTAAGATTCTGCCGCCCCGCACCGCCAAAAAATTGTTCTCTCGCGAAGGTCCCCACCAGCCTCACGGTTTACCTTCACTTCGCATGCTGCGCTGGGGAATGGATTTCGTCAGTTAACGCAAAGACGTCGCTCAATCGCCAAATCAATCGCTCGAGAGAGCGACATCCACATCATCATGAATATTGCACAGCCTATATCCTCCGAGGTGGAGAGCGTCGAGTTTACCTTCTTGTCGCCAAAAGAGATTCGAGCCATCTCTGTCAAGCGAATTGAGAACGACAGTACTTTCGACAATCTTCTCAACCCGGTACCGGGTGGTCTCTACGATCCTGCTCTTGGTTCTTGGGGTGATGCGCCGTAAGTCCTATACCAACGAAGAATTATCGAGAACGGGCTCTTACCAATTGCAGATGCACCACATGTAACTTGAACCAGGCTACCTGCCCCGGTCATGCCGGTCATATCCAGCTTCCCGTCCCAGTTTACCATCCCGTGTTTATGGACCAGGCGTATCGACTTCTGAAGGCCACTTGCGTTTACTGCAAAGGTTTCCGACTCCCTCAAAAGGAACTACACAAATACGTGTGCAAGCTAAAGCTCCTTCAGCATGGTCTGATTCAAGAAGCCCACATGGTGGGCGTTATTGGCGAGAATGACTTGGCTATCGAGTTGGGAGATTTTTCCGAGTTGGAAAGTGAGGCGGAGGAGGAGGGCGGCACCAACTCAATCGACAGTGTGACTCGCGCAAGAGACAAGTACGTCGACAAATGTCTCCGTGGTATCAAGATCAAGCGAGGCGACACAAAGAGAGGCAAGCACGAGGGTTCGAGCGAGATGCGACGTGAAATCATCAAGGAATTCCTTGCTGAAATCACCAAAAGGAGAGTTTGCGCCAGCTGTAGCGGTATTTCGCCCTCGTACCGCAAGGATCGATTCGTCAAGGTTTTTGAGAGGTCTTTGTCCGACAAAGAAAAGGCGAAGATGGCCCAAAAGAACTTCAAGCAAGCCGATGCTATGGCTAGGGTCCACCAGGCCACAACAAAACAGAAGCCTGCTGGTTACTCTTCCGACGAGGGTGTTGCAGATGTTAGCTCTCCGACTCGTGAGAAGTCGCGGGTAGATGCGGATGGCGCCAACGAAGATATTGAGATGCCAGATGCCACCGACACTGTTGCTGCTTCTGCCTCACAGAGATACATCAGCGCGATGGAGGTTCGGGCTCGTCTGAGCGAGCTTTTTACTAAGGAGCAAGAATTGGTATCCCTCTTATACAACGCGAAGCCTCCAACCCGAAGTTCTGTAAAGGTTACCCCCGACATGTTCTTCATGACAACCATCCTAGTTCCTCCCAACCGCTACCGCCCAGAAGCCCGAACAGGCGATTCTCAAATTTCGGAAGCCCAACAAAACTCATTGTACAAAAACATCCTCAGGGGTTGCGGAACGATCGCTCGACTACACACACAACTGCAGGAGGAGCAAGCAGATGTAAATCAATTCCATCAAGCCTGGACCGAGCTACAAGAGGCGATCAATGCACTCATCGACAAAAACAAGAACCCTGTTCAGGGAGCTGCAGCGAAGCGCAATGAGGACGGTATCAAGCAGAAGCTTGAGAAGAAAGAGGGTCTCTTCCGAAAGAACATGATGGGTAAGCGTGTCAACTACGCCGCCCGAAGTGTTATCTCTCCCGACCCCAATATTGAGACCAACGAAATCGGTGTGCCACCGGTTTTTGCGAAAAAGCTGACATATCCCGAGCCTGTCACAAGTCACAACTTCCGGGACATGCAACAAGCAGTCATCAATGGTGTCGATAAATGGCCTGGCGCTTTCGCCATCGAGAATGAAAACGGTCAGATCGTTAATCTCCGCAACAAGTCGGTCGACGATCGTGTGTCTCTGGCTAACCAGCTGCTCGCTCCCACAAGTAGCAATGCTGCTCGAACCAGAAACAAGAAGGTCTATCGTCACCTGACTAACGGTGATGTTGTCCTAATGAACCGCCAACCAACCCTCCACAAACCATCAATCATGGGACATCGAGTTCGAGTTCTTCCCGGCGAAAAGACGATTCGCATGCACTACGCCAACTGTAACACATATAACGCCGATTTCGATGGTGATGAAATGAACATGCATTTCCCTCAAAACGAGGTCGCCCGTGCAGAGGCCCTCCAAATCGCCGACACTGACCACCAATACCTCTCTGCCACTGCTGGAAAGCCTCTCCGAGGTCTTATTCAGGATCATATCTCCGTGTCCGTTGCTCTCTGTAACCGCGATACTTTCTTCACCAAGGGGGACTACCAACAGTTGGTCTACAACGCACTACGTCCTGAGAGTGGTCACATCGTAGGTGAAAGGATCGAGCTTGTTGCGCCGGCAGTTATTCGACCTGTTGCCAGGTGGACCGGAAAACAGGTTATCACCACCATTCTAAAGAACATGCAGCCTCCCAACTGCGGTGGTCTCTCCATGAGGGCAGAGACACAGATTAAGGCTAGTCAGTGGGCTAAGAATTCCGAAGAAGGTACAGTTCTGTTTCAGAATGGCGAGTTCATCACCGGGATTCTGGACAAGTCACAGATTGGTCCCAGCTCTGGCGGTGTCGTTCATGCTGTTCATGAGATTTACGGTCCAGCTATTGCGGGTAAGCTATTGAGTAGTCTTGGCAGACTTCTGACAAGATACCTCAATATGCGGGCCTTCTCCTGTGGTATGGATGATTTAAGACTCACACCTGAAGGAGAGCGAGCTCGACGAGAAGCGCTTATTCCCGCTGACTCGGTTGGTCTTAAGGTTGCGTCTTCGTATGTTTCAATTGAGCAAAACCCTGGCCCTAGAAACCCATTGCTCTTGGAGCGTCTTGAGGAGGTGCTTCGCGACGATAGCAAACAGGAGGGCCTGGATCTTCTGATGAAGGACGGTCTTAGTGGTATCACGGACAAAATTCAAGCGGCCACTATGCCCATTGGTCTAGAGAAGTCTTTCCCCAAGAACCAGATGCAAGCCATGACAACATCTGGTGCGAAGGGATCAAGAGTCAACGCTTCTCTGATTTCCTGCAATCTTGGTCAACAGGTTTTGGAAGGCCGGCGTGTGCCTATCATGGTCAGTGGCAAGTCGTTGCCTTGCTTTAACCCATTTGAAACCCATGCTCGAGCTGGTGGCTACATTGTGCAGCGCTTCCTTACGGGAATTCGACCCCAGGAATATTATTTTCATCATATGGCCGGTCGAGAAGGGTTGATTGATACTGCAGTCAAAACATCTCGTTCCGGTTATTTACAGAGATGTGTCATCAAGGGTATGGAGGGTCTGACTGTCGCGTACGATACCACCGTGCGAGATGCCGATGGCTCCATGATCCAGTTCTTGTATGGCGAAGATGGCCTTGATGTGTCCAAGCAGAAATACTTGACGGATTTCAGCTTTATCTTGGAGAACGTTACCTCGGAGGCTGCTCAACTCCGATACGACCCCAGCGTTGGAGAACGTCTCGGCATGCATCGCGATTCTATCACCAAGTACATGAAAAAGACCCTCAAGCACAACAATGTCAACGACCCCAAGGCCCAGGACCCGCTCTCGGGTCTGTTCAACCCGGCCACAACCGCATTTGCTACATCTGAGAATTTCTACAAGGCAATGGCCTCGTACCTCAAGGAGAACAAGGACGGTCTTGTCCGAGATAAAGCCGATAAGAAGAAGCTTGCGCTCTCGCGTGTGAGTCTCAACCGGAAGAATGCGGAGATGCTGTTTGCAATGAAGTATCTGCGCTCCCTTGTCGAACCCGGAGAAGCTGTTGGTATTGTGGCAGGTCAATCTGTAGGTGAACCATCAACACAGATGACACTGAACACGTTCCATTTGGCTGGTCACTCTGCCAAGAACGTCACGCTGGGTATTCCACGACTGCGAGAAATCCTTATGACTGCGAGTGACAAAATCTCCACACCAGCTATGTCCATCTACCCAATCGAGGAAATGTCTGCAGAGGATGCAGAGGTCTTCGCCAAGTCCATCTCGGTGTTACCTCTCGGCTACATTCTTGACAGCATCAAGGTCGAGGAGAGGGTTGGTCGTGGCAAGCTCTATGGTTCAGCCAAGATCTACCAGATTAATCTCAAATTTTTCGACTCTAAGGAGTACACCGAGACGTATGCAATCAGCATCTCGGACGTTGTCGATGCAGTCGAGAAGAAGCTTCTCCACCGATTGCTGGCCCTTGTGAAGAAAGACATCAAGAAGCGACAGAATCAAACTACAATGGCTACTCCCGAAATTGGTGTCAAGGCCGGTGTTGTGGAAACAGCTGCACCCAATGCTGAAGCTGCAGCCAACTTTGATGACGACGATGATGACGACGAAGGTGATGGTGATGCCACAAATGCCAAGCAGCGGGCCAACAGGAGCGAGGCAGTATCGTACGGTCCTAACGATGACGAGGATGATGCCGTTCAGCAGGAGATGGAACGGAATGCCACCGATGATGAGGACGACGACGAAGGCTTTGGTGGTAGCCCGCGACAGAGATCTGACGACGACGACGACGACGATGGCGAGGGCGTCAACTGGTCTGCAAAGGCGCGAACCAACCGTGTTCTTGAGGCGTATGCTGAGGTCACGGACTTCACTTTCGACGAGAAGCATGGAACCGACTGCAGCTTCACGCTCGAGTTTGACTCTACCATCCCCAAGGTCCTCATGCTCAACCTCATCCAGGACGCTGTGAAGAAGACTGTGATCCAAGAGATCTCGGGTGTCGGAGCTTGTACCTTTGTCGAGGAGAAGGGCACAAAGGTCATCCACACCGCAGGTGTAAACTTGCAGGCCATGCAACGGTACAGCGATTTCATCGACCCCAACCGCATTCAAACCAACGATATCGCTGCTGTATTGGCTATCTATGGTGTCGAGGCAGCCCGACAGAACATTGTGCAGGAGCTTGGGGGTGTCTTTGGATCCCACGGCATTAAGGTGGACAACCGCCATCTGAACCTGATTGCAGACCACATGACAAGAAACGGCGGGTTCACGCCGTTCAACCGAATGGGACTCAAGGGCAACGTCAGCCCATTTACCAAGATGAGTTTCGAGACGACTTTGGCGTTCCTCAAGGATGCTGTGCTGGATGGCGACTGGGATGATCTGTCCACACCAAGTGGTCGACTGGTGATGGGCAGACTTGGAAAGGTTGGCACAGGAGGATTCGATGTTTTGGCGCAGCTTCCTACATATCATGTTGATTCTTTGGCGTAATTAGGTCTGTAAAAAGTGTAGATGCAACAAATTCGACTGTTTATATAATAGATGTCTAATGCTTCCAATGAATGCTCTTACCTGCCTCCATATGAGTGCTATGCGTGCCATCCATCGAAAGTCCTTTGCAAGCCTGGTCGGAGGATAGAATTGTTCTTGCAAAAAATCTGACACCTCAGCTACGCATCTACTGATGTTTTTATGAAGAGGTGATATTAACTGCAGCCAGCGATGAGTCATTCGAGGAGACGATGAAAATATGAAGTTCTTGGTGTGTCTGGTCACTAGTCTGCACACCAATCATCTGACCAATATTCCCAAGCTGGCATGAACCGATGGTGATATGCTCCTGGTGTCGAAAAGGGTTTGTATTCAGGCGGGTCACTCGCCAAAGCGTGTCCATGGGTGATAGGCGCGTTGCTCATGGTTTATCATTCGCTAATTCACGGTCGAGATATGTGGTGGCAGTTAATCTAGCTGGATGTATTGATTGCGCGTCACGGGAAACAATAGGGTGATCAAAGACCAATGGTCAATTGTGAGGGGCAGCTAACTAGCTTGCCGTGTAGTGTACATCCCAAATGTAGAAGTGCATGTTCCTTGCGAACGCCTTGATTATCCCCTAAACCATGATATCCCTCGTGTCAAAGCAAAAAAGTCGTGAACCTCCCAGTTATCCTGTCGATATCGCTTAGTTGCGCTCACCGCGGAGGCGGCGGGCGAGCTGGATGTCCTTGGACTGGATGGTGACACGCTTAGCGTGGATAGCGCACAGGTTGGTGTCCTCGAAGAGGGAGACGAGGTAAGACTCGACCGACTCCTGAAGAGCACCGATGGCGGAGGACTGGAATCGGAGATCGGACTTGAAGTCCTGAGCAATCTCACGAACCTATTGATCAGATGTTAGTCGATGTCGAGTGAACAAGGCGTGCTGTGCTGTGAAGACTTACCAGGCGCTGGAAAGGGAGCTTTCGGATGAGAAGCTCAGTCGACTTTTGGTATCGTCGAATCTCACGGAGAGCGACGGTACCAGGCTTGTAGCGGTGAGGCTTCTTGACACCACCGGTAGAGGGGGCGGACTTGCGGGCTGATGATGGAGTCAGTCATGATGTTTGACACTATCAGAGGACGCGTGTCGCGTCAAGGCGCGGTGAGGACTTACCAGCCTTGGAAGCGAGCTGCTTGCGAGGGGCCTTGCCACCAGTGGACTTTCGGGCGGTCTGCTTAGTGCGAGCCATTGTTGAGTGAAGAAGGAAGACGTGAAGATGAAATTGTTGATGTTGTTGATGATTGTTGTTGTGGGGTGGAAGGCTGTAGTGGGTGTGTGATGCAGAAGGAAAAGTCGGGAGGGAGAGCAGGCGGGGGGATTCCTTTATACCTGTGGCTAGCAGCGGCGGCTGATCTGGCTGAGTTGGACCGTGCGCGCTGATTGCACCGAAAATGGAAAACTGGGCCCTTAACTTATGCCTGCCACTTTGCAAAATGCGCGCGACTGATTTAATAAAAAAAAAAGCTGCACGAGTGCAGAATTTCCATTGGCTGTAATATTCTCTCCCCACGCATCTAACTCCACCGCCTGTTGCCGCCTTTAATCTGAAATCTGAATTTGCCTGTCAGCCAATGGTAATTTTTGTGGCCAAGATTGAATGCACAAGTCAGGCACCCGACACATGAGGCGAAAGACGACCCGGGGAAATGGATCATACCTAGGTACTCTGGGGAACTGTACCTGCTTTGATGTTGCTGTGCGCATACTACACTTGTCGTATGGTGAATTTCGTATGTATGTAAGCAATCTACGTGATACAGCGGTTTTGATTTATTGGTTGAATTTAGCGTAGATATCTACCTTATCTGTGTATGTATGTGTGTGTGTATCCCGCTTACATGTAGATGCTTCGCAATATCGTGGTTAAACCCTTTTTATTAGTCGACAGACATTTATTAGCATAATGATTATAACTAACATGTAGGTTAAATATATTAATTGATTGTAGAATATATGTATGCTTAAGTGATAATAACTGGATTTAAATTAATAACTGTTCTTATGTTAGTAGTTATCTATAATATTTATTGACTATATTTAAGTGAATCAGTTAATAGTCATATCAGTACATAAACTCGCGCCACAGTACATTGAATAAGTCACGGAAAATTAAACCAGTCATGTTTTAAGCTTATCTCTAATCGCAACTGATATTACTATGGCAGAAGAAGTCAGAATAATAATAATTCCACAATATCCCAAGAGACGGTTAATTACCCTAGACGAGTCGAAATCGATGCCTGGGCAGATCGATACCATACAGGAGATCCACTGGCTGGCATGGCTGGGTATTGGCTGGGGAGCCTGTGTAGAGACCGCCCCGCATTTGGAAATCAACGCAGCCCAATTTTTTAATTCGTTCGCGCATTATTTTCGCGTCACGGCTCAAAGATCGCGTCGCCCAACAAGGAATAGAATCACAGAGTGGGCCCCAGCAACTGATCCCGAATTTGGCCCACTCGTACTTAAGCTCCTACGCCCCCCTCACCGTTGCTACAACTCATACTTGAACACTTCATCACACTTTACCTCTACCGCATAAACATATACACTACGCGTGTATATCCTGTCGTCGCACACTTCATACTTTCCCACATACCTTTATCACAATGACTGGACGTAAGTAGTCTTCCATCCTTCCGCCCGCATCTCGACCGGCCCTCGCACACATGGTTACGCGTCTCGGGCAACACGCATCACAACGAGCTTCACATAGCTAACACATCTTACAGGCGGCAAGGGCGGCAAGGGTCTCGGCAAGGGCGGCGCCAAGCGTCACCGAAAGATCTTGCGGGACAACATCCAGGGCATCACCAAGCCCGCTATCCGACGTCTCGCTCGTCGTGGTGGTGTCAAGCGTATCTCTGCCAGTAAGTTGCCCACAACAGATCCCACAACACACGACGTGACTAACACATCAAAAAGTGATATACGAGGAGACCCGCGGTGTCCTGAAGACCTTCCTTGAGGGTGTCATCCGTGACGCCGTCACCTACACCGAGCACGCCAAGCGGAAGACAGTCACCTCTCTCGATGTCGTGTACGCCCTGAAGCGACAAGGCCGAACTCTCTATGGTTTCGGTGGCTAAGCGCGCTTTGTTTTACATGCCTGTTACGAATCTTTGCGGTCGACTGCTTGCAGCGCAGGACCATGTAGGGTGTTTCATGATGACAAATGGGTCCGGTCTTGTTTTTTTGGGTGTTATGTATCATAAGGGAAACGGAGGCTTACATTTGGGGATAATCAAACATGCCTTCGAGGCGATCTTGAGCATCATGTCGTGGATATACCAGATTCCAGCGACTGTGACTGTTAGTGGTTGAATGACGAGCAGGATGCGTTCATTAGTGTCTCGACACGCCCTGGCCAGATGCTCTGTGCCATGTACGCGTTCCAATAATATTGATACCAGACGCGGGTCCCTGGTGACGCGTTCTGCCCCCAACTACTCGACCTATGCGGTGATTCTTGGACCCCGGTTGTAGCCTAGGTACCTTAGTCTGCTCATAGCGATGTAATCGAGCAGACTTAAAGGTTATGGCACATGGGCGTCGCATTGAATGAAGTGTATGTAACCAGCCTTTAGTTATGCGATAAAGAACTTAATAAAGTCTCTTGGTTCTTGGGCTTTTGATATAAATGCGCCTGACAGGATTCACAAGTGTCTCGATCATACAGTTGCATGGAATCAGCCTGATATTAAACCCGCTAACTCATTGAAAAAGTTTATAAAGGCCTTGGTATTAATATCTCGCCACTTGGCGTGTTGCCTTTTACGTCCTCCTGCAATTATCACACCATACCCTATAGCACGAGAGAATATTATAAATTGTTAACCATCCAGCAGAAATCGCTACTGCACCGCCTCGAACGATGAGTCAGATTTCTGTTACTGTGAGTAATTATCGTTGACTAGATAGTAGCCATAATCAAGACGTCACTTATACTCGGGAAGAATACAAATGCGGTTCATGTTGAGCCGCAAATAAACCGATTCTAGAACACTCCGATGCCGTCTCGTGATCTAGTATACGTGTTGGCAGAGATAGTTCGGGGAAATACAATCACTCCCTCGATGCATTCGCCGAGATTTGATTATAAGATAGTCAGGGAGAGCTATAACCGTATCACCTGATAAAGTAAATTAGCTGTTTGCTATGGATTTATGTGGTACTTGGGAATCGGCCGAAATTTTCGGGTCACGGAGCCCACAGGTGGCGAGACCAAAAGATCGCTGGGCCTAGACCACGTGGGATTCAGCTAAAATTAGAAGCCGCTTGCACAAGCTCGGGCAGGTAAATCGCAACATAATCCACACTCTACATACCTTAGTACCTAGTAATGCACTCTCTACGCATTTTGGCATTCGAGGTGTGTTACGGTAGTGACAGAAACCCTTCAGCACCTTTAGTGCACTTATAACCAGTTACTAGCAGAGTTCCTGTTAACTGTGTTTAGCGTGTAGGTTAAGTCGCAGAAGGGGGTTATAGAACCCCCCTAGAAATAGAACCCCACTTTTAATCCCCTATAAGCCCCCTATAAAGTGCCCTAAAAGGGATACACTAATTACTAATATGGGGCTTTAATTGGCTGGTATAAGATATATTTATAGGCACCCT